>NW_022046313.1:0-42078 GCF_001654015.2 Drosophila navojoa | reverse complement strand
TAGATATAGATATAGATATAGATATAGATATAGATATAGATATAGATATAGATAGATATATGTATATCGGATGTTATATAACAAGATTGGGGGCAACTGACTGCACGATACTCGCTCAAAGCTCAAAATTAATTGGATATATGCCAGTGGATCATCATATAACCTGGTCATCCAAGCTGTGACAGATATGCTCTACTCTTATTTTATACAATATAATTTATAATAAATCTTGCCATCTATCTATATACAGCATACTATCTATCAATAGCAAAGAATACCAACCGACAGTTGGGGTACCTATAGCACCTACAGGATTACATGTCCATTAATATAGTTTGTCTGAATACCACTAAAATAACTTTTTCGACTAAAATACACACTTGAGTATAATCCAGTTATATCGACGCCTCAAGAGACCGTCCTCATACCGGGAAGAGGCTAAAACTTTATAAGTTTGTTCATATACGCTAGGACGCTATAATCGTTATAATCGAACTCTACTGTATTATATACAGATACCACAGACAATACTGATAAAGCCAATATACTCCTCTCACATACTATGTGAGTGAGTATAAAGGCACCACACATACATACATACATACATACATAACTACATACATACATATACACATATGTAGAAAGATTATCCATGAGTTCTTGTAGTTTAATTTATTGAGATTGCCAATTTTGTGATTTATTGCCCGGTTCTGTGTGGCCCACAAATTATATATTGGGCCAGAAACCGGGTTTTACATGATACTAATGGCATTTGATATGTAGATGGAAGAATTAGTAATATTCCAGTCTATTGTCGAAGGAGAGCATGAATATCAACTATATAGAACTATATTTATAGTAATTGTTTGTCTTTGGTCTGAAACTAATATATGTAGGTATATTTAAATAGAAACTTGGGAAATTACATTGAATACTTTAAGGTATTCTGCTGTTAGTGTAGTCCGAGCCTAAAATGCAATTCAGCGTAACTCTCTAAGAAGTCGCATCAATTTTTTGTTCAAATTGAAGATTTTCCAATTTTCTTTAAATTTCCAATAGGGATAAGAGTAGAGTTTAGATAAGATTAGAGTGGTTCGTTGAAAATATGTGAGCACAGTAAGAATTGCAGTCAACTGAGCCCAAACTATTGCCCTATGTGATTAATGAAATATTATAGCAATTATATCAAGATATTATCAGATTTTTATCAATATATAATATTTATATATTTATCAATATATAATATATAATATTTAATACTGCCCGAAGGACTTTGTCGCTCTGGCTTAAAACTTGTTATTTATTATTTATTCTTTGTAAGAATAAATAAATAAACAATTTTTAATACAGTCGAGTTCTGTTTATTTCGATCTACACAGAGATTCAAATGATCGAGAACGAATTTTTGCAAGGGAATAAATAAATTATGGAGACTCGACTGTATATTATATGATATTATGTGAAAATATGTATATTAAATATATTACATAAATGATTATTATAAACTTTAAGGAATTGCGATTTCTTGCAAAATGTATTTATGTAAAGTATCTTTAAAATAATTTTGAAAGTTCCTCCCGCCGAAATCCTTTTCGTAACTTCCCTAATTGAGCTACCAAAAGCAGCACAGAAATTATGGATAATTTTGTTTTTGTTTTTGTTTTTCGGCTTTGCTCTGCAGGCCAAAGTAGGCGTTAAATTGTGTGTGTGGAATGTGGAGATGTCTTGAGCGCAACTGTACCCGCAGTGCGAGGCAGTGACATTGGGGCAGGGGGCAAGGGGCTGGGACTTAGATTGCTGTCCTGCGGTAAGCGAATGGGGCGTGACAACGGAAGCACAGTCGCTCGCAATATGCCATTTAAACTGGAGCCGAGGCCAGACGGCTGCCCGGTTGCCCGGCTGGCCGCATGTTGCATGCAGCATGTGGCCAGTCCTTGTGGCATCAGGGCATCAGCTTCTTAATGGCGTGTCATTATTATGAGCAGGCTGCAGGTGCTGTGTGGCTGTTGTTGTTGTTGTTGCTGCGACTGCGGCTGTGGCTGTGGCAAGTGGCCTGCGGAACGGGTTCGTGCAGCATTTGCCCTGCGACAGTTTGCGCCTCTCGATTCGAAAAACAAAAAAACAAACTAAATGAAAACGAAGAAGCAACAGAGCAACAGGCAAAAACAAAACAAAAATGCTACACAAAAGCGCGCGCGGAATTCCAAGAAAACGGCCGCCCGGTCTGCCCAGTTCCTCACCTGTCCCGCCCCCGTCACTGGCTCCACCTCTGTCCCCCTCTCTCTCTCTCTCTCTCTCTCTGTTTGACGCACATAAATCGCTCTGCGGCTCCCATTTGAAAGTCATTATGGGGCAGCCAGGCCAGGCCAGGCCAGGGCAGGCGCGTGCAGCTGCCACAGCCAAGGCAGCGACGGCGACTGCGCTGCCAACCACTTGTTAGCGCAAGGAGCTGGCCCCCAAAACCGGACTGCCTACACGGACGGGCGCCCAGTCCAGCTGGAGCTGGCTCGATCCTGATTTAAAACCATCTGACAACAAAAGTAAAGCGCGAAATTGACGCAGCTTATGCTCTGGCCTCTGCCTCTGTCTCTGCCTCTGCCACCAGCTCTGCCTGCTCTGTCTCCTCGGCTGTTGCCTCTTCTTGCAGCTTGTTGCGTGTGTTGAAAATTAATGCGCATTCCAGGCAACAACAGCAACGACTAGTCAAAGCCAGAGCAAGAGCTGAGGAAATGAATGGCGCGTCGCAAGAATGTTGCACACACACACACACACACATGCACATGCACATGCATACACCTATGAGATAGAGGGGGAATAGTGCCTGCAGCGACTAGCTCCGAATAGCAATCAAAATAAATGCTGAAAGCTGTAAAAGTCTGCAAAAAGATTCACAGAATAGTTCGAATTGGCCTACGTTTAATTGGGCAACATGTTGCTGCAGCATGTGTCCAAGGGAATATGAATATGATTATGAATATGCATACGGATATAAATATGAGTGTGAATATGAATACGAATATGGTTGTGGATGTGAATATGAATATAGAAGATGAATATGGCATACGAATATGGATATGAATGTGAATATGAGTATAAGTATGAATGCGAATACGGGTATAGAATATGAACATGAATCTGAGTATGAATAAGGATATGAATGTTCATATGAAGACGAATATGCATACGAATATGAATATGAATCTGAGTATGATTATAGAATATAGAATATAGAATTTAGAATATGAATATGAATATGAATATTATTATGAATATGAAGACGAATATGCATATGAATCTGAATATGAATATAAAATATCAATATGAATATGAATATGAATATAGAATATAGAATATAGAATATAGAATATAGAATATAGAATATAGAATAAAGAATATAGAATATAGAATATAGAATATAGAATATAACTATAAATATGAAGACGAATATACATATGAATATGAATCTGAGTATGTATATAAATATAAAATATGAATGGGAATATGAATATAGAATATGTATATGATTATGAATATGAATATGAATATGAATATGAATATGAATCTGAGTATGAATATGAATATGAATATTAAAATGAATATGAATCTCAGTATGAATATAAATATGAATATTAACATGAATATGAATATAGAATATGAATCTGAGTATGAAAATGAAAATGAAAATGAATACGAATGTAAGTATGCATATGAACATGAATATGAATATGAACATGAATATAAACACAAATATGATTACTTATATGAATGGTGCTATGAGAATAATTATAGGTATGAGCATAAAACTAAACTAAACTAGAAAGAATAAGTATGAATAAGTATGATTGTGAATAAGCTGTGAATAAGCATATAAATATGACAAAGAGAGTCACATTCATAAATAAATATTAGCGTAGGTGTGTAAATAAATATGAATTTGAATGCTATCATAAATATGTATGCGAATAAAAATGCTATTATGAATATATACATAAATGAATTTGGGTAGAAATACGAATTTAATTGAAAATACAAACTTGAAAAAGAATTCGGGTTAGAGCATGAACAGAATACGCCTTCGCCTATGAATGTGAGTGTGAATGTGAGTGTGAATGTGAGTGTGAGTGTATTAATAACACTTCGATATGAATATGAATAAAATATTCTTGAAATTGAAACTTCAAAATGAATGTGTATATCAATGTGAATTCATATATGTATAAATAATATGTATGTGTGTATGTATGTGCATGTTTATTTGAATATATTTGACATTCTATTCAATCTGTCTCTTCTTCTTCTTCAATCTGGCTTATTGAATAAACATGAAATGGCTCTGGCTCTGGCTCGGGCTCTGGCTCACTAATCAATCGAATAATCTAGCAATCAAACGGCAATAAAGCCGAACACGTTTACAGTTGCTGCCAAAGTGTTATCAACATGTTGCTGGCGTTTATGTATGTTGCCAATGCACAATTGGTTGATATGATTGCTGTTGTTGTTGCTGTTGTTGTTGTTGTTGCATGCTAATTCGATTAGTCACACCTCGAAAAGGCCCCATAAAAAACAACAACAACAAAAAACAAAAACAAAACAACGAAGTTCAAACTAGAACAATAAGAAAACATGGGACAAGTTTTGACATTGTTGTTGTTGTTGTTGTTGTTGTTGTTGTTGTTGTTGCATGTTGAAATAGAGAGAAGACATTCGAGCTAGACAATAACAGTTATTAATCAAATGAAATGCCAAATTAAATAGCATAAATTAACAGTTCAAATACACATGTTCACTAACAACAACAACAACAACCAGCAACAACAACAACAACAACTTTGGTGAATGGCAAACGTTGTCTGCGGCTTCTTCAAATGTTTGCGCTTGTCCAGAAATTAGCATAAAACTGTTAGAAATTAGTAGAAGTAGGCGCAACTGGGCATGCCACATGCAGCCGACAGGCGGGGGTGGGGTGTGGGGGCGTGGCTGTGCAGGTAGAATGCGACATGAGACGGGCGGAAGTAGCCGTGAAGTGAAGAGCAAGCATGTTCACTCAGCTGGCAGAGCGACAGAAGCTGAGCAGTGCTAGAAACTGCAGGCATATGCCGACTATGAGATACCCTGTAAATTGAATGGGTTGCACAATCATCGCTATATTCACAATATTATTTGATTCTATAATTTTAGCTTTGTTGTTGTTGTTGTTGTTGTTATTTTAGCTTCACTTTTATTTTTTGTACAGGGTATGCGCTAGTCGTGCACCTGGCTGTGATTCGCGTTGAGCGCGCATTTCAAAGCGAGGCGTTAAGCAGAGACAACAGCAACAACAACAGTTAGTTAAATGTTGTTGTCAGTTGTTGCTGCTGCTGTTGTTGTTGTTGTTGTCGTTGTCGGCTGGCCATTAAGCCGCGGCAGCAGCAGTTAACAGCTTGTAAAACACTAACACCTGCTACACGCTGTTGCCTGTTTGTTACACAAAGTTCAATAAAACCTGAGAGCAACAACTATTGCCATGGCTGGGCCAGAAAAAGAACAGCAGCAGCAGCAGCAACAACAACAACAGCAGCAAAAGGAGCAATAGAAAAATCACGAATCGAACAGCAACAACAACAGCGAGATAAGAACACAGAGATGAAGCCAATACAAACAAAGCTAAAACAAAAACAAACACAAAGCGAAAAAGCAACAACAACAAGCAAACACACACACACACACACATACACAGTTATGGCAAAAAGAAGCAAAACTAAAGCAACAACAACAAATTCTTGTGGAATGAAACCGGTTTGGTTTTTTGGCCGAGCAGCTGGAAGCTGGAACATGGAAGCTGGAAGACAAAGCTCAGGCCAAAGAAGACCGGAACCAGGCAAAGGCAATAAATGGCAAAGGCAGGGGCGCAGCGCGGGCAGCAGCTGGCCCAAAGCGGAGCAGAAACAGAGCAAGAAACGAGTCGAGTAGCGCCAGTCGCGCGCATGTAAACGAGTTGCAAATCTGCATTCCAGGCAACAGGCAGCAGGCAACAGGATTTGCGGCATGTGGCATGCGGCATGCGGCTGCCTACGTAGTGTGGGTACAGCAGCGGCAGCAGCGTCTGCCGTCTAATTTGAGCGCCCCACCTGTTGAATGCCGCCGCAGCACTCGAATCGAAGCCAATCCACTAAACGAACCCCACCCCGACCCACCGCCCTGCCACCCGCCTACCGCCTACCGCCTCCTGCGAGCCACTCCTGCTGCATGCGTGGGCAGCACGCAGCAATTGTTTGTTGCGGCGCTTTTATTTAGTTTTGTTTTTTTTTTTTGGGCGCGCCACAGCGCAGGCGTGGGCGCCACAAATTGTGGCAGGCTTCATGTTTATTATTCAATTGCGAATTTACCTGATTTCTGCTTGGCTTTGCTCTGTGCTCTGTGCTTTGCGTTTGCCTTTTGGTTTGCGGCCCGTTGTCCTCCGCGAAAGTTCGCTCTGTGCACGATTTGCTGTCTCTTTCGCACAGTTCAGCGCTCGCCTGCTCGCACCTGCTAAGAGCGCATCTTTGGCTGCAATGGAAGTAATAGAAGAAAATCAAAACATATTTATATACATAGAACAGAGAAGCAAATGTGTGTGTGTGTGTGTGTAGCTGACAGTGTTGCCACCTTGCATCATTTTCGAAAGACAACAAATTGACACTTGAAATGTATTTCGAAATAATTGAGGCCTAAAGTGCCACAAAGAAAATGAATAAATGGAATGAAATGTAACTCGACGACAGGCCAAGGAAACAAGTGAGAAGGCCCAGAAATAGAATAGGAAAAGCAAAGCAGAGAGTGGGAGAGAGACAGAGTAAAATATGTAGAGAAAACAATTGATAGAAGGACACAGGGAGAGGAAGAGAGGGAGAGACAGAGAGAGAGGGAGAGAGAGGAGAGAGAGAGTGTATGTGTGTGTGAGAGTGAGCGAGAGAGAGAGTGTGTGTGTGAGTGAGCGAGAGAGAGGCAGAAAGAGACTGAGAGGGACAGAGAAAGAGACGGAATGAATTAGAATGAATATATTGTCATATATAAAAAGATAGTGAGCTATAGAAGAAACAGAGAGAAAGAGAGAGGGAGAGAGACAGAGAGAGAGAGTACGAGAGAAGAGTTGAATAAGCGAGAAAAAAGAAAGGTACAGGACAGACAGATGGAAATAGAAACAGAGTGAGAGAAATATACAGATGGAAAAAGAGAAGGAGAGAGAGAGAGTGTGTGTGTGTGTGTGTATGACAGAGAGAAAGATAGAGCTACAAATAAAAGAAGACTTAAAAGTTGATAGACAGTTAGAGAAGAAATTAATATAGATAGGATAGAAATAAACAGGAAGAGAAACAAAGAGAGAGAGAGAGAAATGTATAGAGAGAAAGAGAAAGAGGGAGATACACAACAAAAAAAAAACTGAAGCATCCTAACTACGTGGGTGGTCTCTAAATATCCATCTGAACTTTGTTAGATAATAAATACAGTTTCATACGAATACATGTATGTATGTATGTTTGTATGTATGTATGTGTACAAATAAGTTATATTCTTTTCGCCATATAATGACAAACTATAAAAAAGAAGCGAAAGAGGTGAGAAAAACCGAGTGTTAGTCAGTGCATTAGGGTCATTCAATGTGAATAGATCAAAATTCATTTATGAAAATATGCAATCTAGTTAATAATTGAATAATTTAGGCAAACTAAATAAAAATGAAATTTTAACTTGAATTTATTCATTCCACATTCTTATTTTGTTGTTTCATTAGTTCTTTCATTGTAAAAATAGGAAAATAAATTTTCCAAAATAGAAAATCAAACAAGTTTAAAACGAAAAAAAAAGAAGAATAAAACAAACATATAAAATACAAATAAAAAATGGTGATAAAATGTAATTTACTTATTTTCGCATCAATCGAAATACTACAAATACGAGCGTAAAGCCCACGAAAAGCCCCCCAAATATTTATGCAGCATAAATCAGAGGTGGAAAAAATGCGCCTGAGCGTGCTGAGTGCCCCTAATGTGTGTGGGTCTAGGGCTGAAAGTCCCTTTTAGTGTTCGCTTGTCCATTTAAAAAGACATTAAATTGTGAACACGACTCGAGCTAACAGTGCAGCACAGCCACTCCCCCCCTGCGGGTGCCACCCACCTGCGCCCCCCCCTACACAGTGGAAACATGTCATAAATAACTCGAAATCATTTCGGGTTGACGGACGCTAAAGAAAAATGTGCCAAAAAATCCATAAATAATAATGAGCAGCGAAAGTGCGTGTGACAGAGAGAGAGAGAGAGAAAGAGGGGGAGAGAAAGACTATGCTCTCTCTCTCTCTCTCTCTCTCTCTCTCATTGTGCATTAAAATTTACTTTTAATTAATTTATGCTTTGTGATCTACCGCTTGCCACACCTCCTGCTTCTTCCATCAGCACCACACCCCCTCCCACCTCCCCCCAGCCCGTCGCTGACCCCAGCGTCCTCATTTCCGTCTACGCAGCCTCTGCAGTTGTTGGTCCATAATTTTCAAAAATATTTTGAAATGTCGCCAAGTCGAACAGCGCGTGAAAAAAATACAACAAAATGTACAAAAAAAAAAAAACAAACAACATTTTTTGGGAAATAAAAAACAACAATATTTGTTGTACAAACTGCAACAACAACAATAACAAAAATGAAAATAAAATACAAGAGAAACGATGCGACATCTATGTGTGCGTGTGTGTGTGTGTGTGTGTGTGTGTGCGAGTCTGTTTATTTCATTTTTCATACATATTTTAAGATTCTCAACAAAACCACAAAAATGCGCTCCGAAAAAGTGAGGTTAGGCGAATCGGTTCGACTTTTGCGCAAACCGGTTCGAAATTCGTTTTCGTTCCGGTTCGCGAACGGAATCATAATAACAAGCTTCAATTTGCTTGGCAACATCAACATGTTGCTAAGCCAAATATTACTTGCTACAAAGTGAACCGGTTCAAGAGCGGAACTAAAATTCATATATTCGCTTTGCTTTGACCATAAAAGGCATTCCAGATGCTTGGCAGCAACAAAATGTTGCAGCATTGCGCTAATTGTTGCCAAACCAAATGTTGCCAACTGCAGTTGCCTGACATGTTGCTGACCAAATATGCTGATGACGATGACAATGACGATGACGATGACGATGGCGATGACTCATTCTAGTCGCGACACGTTTTTGGTTCACTCGCTGTGCCATTTATTGGAAATAGCTGCATTAACAACAACAACAACAGTAGCAACATGTATGATAGAGAAGCTTTTGTTGGTTTTGTTGCCGTTGTGTGGGGGCGTGTGAAGCATGCGAGGCGTTTGCTGCTGTTGCTGCTGTCACTTTGTTGCTGCTGCTGCCATTTGCCTTTGTCATAATTAATGTGCATCTCATGCAATTTGCTGCTGCAGCTCGCTTTGCTGCCAGCTGTTATTATTAGCAACAGCAACGGCAACAACAACGTTGCCCTGCGGCTTGAACATTTGAGCTAATTTGTTTCTGCTGCTGCTGCTGCTGCTGCTCGCATTCCACGGGTGAAAGCACCAGGTTCCAGCCCCATTCCATTCACATCCATGACATTCACATGGACACGCGCCCCGTTGGCAGTTGCAGCTGGTTCTCTAGCAACATGCAAAAAATAAAATAACTACATATCGACAACAACAACAACAACAGCGACAAGCGCTCGTAACATGCTCCAAAATTTATGCGTTGCTCTTTGAGCTGCAGTCACCACTTTGTGCTTTTTTTTTGTATATATTTTTTGTTGCTTCGCATAAGGTGAGCTCGCCTGCCGCCACTTCCAGTTTCCAGAGTGAGGCTCGTTTTATTTTCGCTCTCACTCTCTTGCCCGCTCTCTCCTGTGCGCGTGCTCTCACTGTCTTCGCTGCATTCTTGTCGTTTATGCCGTTGCGTTTTTATCCATTTTTGGTGTTCAGCCTGCGCTCTCTTCTTCTCTCTGTTCGCCTCGTCGGCTTCTTGTGCTGCGCCATCGGTTTATTTGCATGGCTCCTTATGCATTTTTCAAATGCTTCACTTTTGGTGAGCCGCTCTCGTTAAGTGCGGCCGGCAGCGACGCGGGCAGCGCAACTGTAAGCCCACCATGTTTAGTGATTGCTATCGTTGACATTGTTGTTGCCGTTGTTTGCCTTTTCATTGCAATTTATTTGATTTTCATTGCATTAAATTTCTGTTGTCTCTCGTTATATGTGTTGCCGTCTTTTGTTTTTGGATTGTGCGCGCCTTTGTTTTTGGTGCGTCGCCATCTTTGATTTCGATCTTGGAATTTCAATTTGCATTCATTTTCTGGCTGGTTGTTATTATTGTTGTTGTTGCTGTTGTTATTGTGATTGTTGTTGCTACGCTTTGTGTGTGCGCGCGCGCTGTCTCACTGTCTATTCTTTCGCTGCTCTCTCTCTCTCTCTCTCTCCATCTGTCTCGCTCGCACCTAACGAGCTACTTTTGGAGCAATTCATCATAAAAAGCATTCATCAGCCCCGCAACACCCTGCAGCTGCGTTCATTAAGATCTTTTTTTTTGTGGCTATTTCCGTTGCTTTCCAATTTAGATTTAGTTTTTGTTTTCCATCTTGGTTTCTTTAAGGGGCGGGGCGGGGCGGTGTTTGTGTCACCTTTACCTGCCTCAGCTGCCCTAGCGCCTGCTGGCGCTCGTTTCATGCCGGCAAACAGTTGCAATTGGCTCATGTGGGCGCCCTAATGGGCCACCTAATGAGCGGTAATCTGCCCCTGCCTCTGTTGCTGTCTCCCTCTCGCTCTCTCTCTCTCGCTCTTTGGCTCTGCCCACCACGCTGGACAGTCGGCAAATTGTGCAAATTAATTTGAAATTCATCAACAAATTTATTTGGCAGCCAAACAGGAAATGCAACACACACACTCCCTTACTCTCCCGCCCCCTCTCTTGATCGCTGGCGGTGTCTCACCTGACGCCCCTGCCTCTCCGTCTACCTTTGCTTCGGCTGCATGTGGGCCAAACATATAAAAATAATTTTGTTCGCACGACAAAAGGCAGCAGCAGCAGCAGCAGCAGCAGCAGCAGCAGCAATTGCCGCACACCTTGGCTGCTACTGCTGCTTGCGGCACGCCTACCGCCTCCACACACACTCTGCTCTCTCTCTCTCCCTCGCTCTGGTCTGGCTGTCACCTCGTATGCCTCATGCCACCGCTCTTAGTTTTCATATTTTTGTTGCTGCCAGTTGGCAAACGGCCATCAGACGCCAACAACAACAACAACAACAACGAGATGATGCCACCGGGTGGCATCGAATTGGCCCACATTCAGGTATATATACATATATATACATATATATTCATATGCATACCCTAGTCTCAGTCTAGGTATATGATAGATATCCCATAAGACCGAACTGACAAGCAGAGACACTCCAAGCATACTAAAGCTTAATTAATATGCTAATCAAATAATATTTGTACTTATTATGATTATTATATATTATAATATATGTACATATTCTATAACATACACAAAAGACCTATGCCTATATCCATATTGCATATATGTAGTTACTAATATTCCACATTAGTGCGGCTATACTGTAGTTCATTTATCTTAAAGCCTATTTATTAAATTGTCTGATTATGTTCCCACTGTTTATATATTGTACATATTAGATAGACCATAGTTACTCAAGATGTACTTATATGGAATACTATGTCTATAAGGAGCGAGGCTCTTCTATCTAATTACTGATTACTAACTATATACATACGTAGTTTCTATGTATAATCTTGATCTATAACTAATAATTTTGAGCTGTGTAGCATCTATCATCATTATCTATATATCTCTAACTATATATTTTATCTTTATACCATATAATGATAGATGAATAGATGCTGTTTTTTCACATTTCTGAGCATCATCTTTTTTTATGTGGATAAATCGTCTTTGATCTAATCTTTAATGAGCGTCTATCTGGAATGCCAAAGCCTTTATGGTCACAGATGCTGCATTATCTTATCATATCTCTGCTAGCACTTTCTGTCAATATAGCTGAATTTGATTCATAAAGAGATCTTGTTATATCTTTATATGAAACTACTATATATACATACATAAATTCTCACATTCATAATATTATTGAGAAATCTGATCGTTCTATAAGTATATATATATAATCAAAATATCCTTGAAAGACGGCTAACAAAATGAACGCAACTCGAGGGCAGTTTTAAATATATATGTTTATACATATATATATATTTTTTTTGTGACATTTAATTTGTAAAATGAATTTGTTGAAGGTTTGCAAAGGGTTGCCAAAGGTATTTGATTTCTCTTCTTACTCAGCTTTCGCTCTTCTTCTTTCGGCCTCACAGGGTTGCTAAATTTGCGTCAGTGTTTTTTTTTTATTTCATATATATTTTTTTTAATTTTTTGTATTTTAGTTTTCTTCATTTCGCTTTTTGTTTTTATGTTTTTTTTTTTTTTTTTTTTTTTTTTTTTTGTAATTCAAAACGCGAGCTAAGTTCTTCGGTTACCTGCGGGCAACAACAACAATAACAATAAGAAGAAGACGAGCGAATGGCCCATTGTCAATTTGTTGTTGTTGTTGTAGTTTGTTTGTTTGTTTGTTGGCTTTCCTGCTGGCTGCGTTTAATATGTTCATTAATTTTAATTATGCATAAATAGCCCAGAGAGTCGACCACAGCCGACTGCCCCATACTCGTTCAGTGAACTAAAAATGTGGCTAAAAGAAGAGAGGAAATTTAGGAAATCCTCTATTGATTTGCACCGAAATAATATAAGTATGTATATGTAACAAGAGGGGGACGTGGCTAAACGGCAACTCGATCAGAATCAGCGCTAGGGCTGTGAATGAGTATTCTGCAGTCAGTAATGCCCGACTGCAACGTGCTCATATGTTATATATATACTATATTTCGATATATACATATACATATATGTATATATGTGTATTCATATTTTCCAATTCTCTAGTTTAAGCCAATATACTCGTGACACTTTCTGAACGGGCAGTAAAAAAGTCAAATATAAACAAGATATTAAACAAAAACTGAGAAACAGGCGCGAGCAACAAATACACTGGCACAAAAGAAGGCATAATATTCACATGCATGTGAATACATATGTATGCATATATACATATATATATACATATGTATATCTACATATATATATATTTATATATTGTATTTATTTTCTTAATTTAAATTTGTTTTTATGATTTTTATTATGTGTTAATAAGTAGTAAAGTTGGCTTAGCTCATTTTCGTTCAGTGTATTTGAAAGTTAACAACTTAATAATAATAAATCAGTAAATAAAACTTAATTTCAGCTTTGCCTATTTGACAAAATGCCAAAATAACAAAAAATTGATATCAGAATTTGATGGAATAAATAGTATCTCTCTCTCTCTTACTCTCTCTCTCTCTCTCTCTCTCTCTCTCACTCTAACTCTAAGCTCTCTTTCCCTCTATATTCCCGTATATCACATGTTTCATAAGGCATGACAAATTCATGGGATGCGCTCGCCGGGCTTTCGTTTGCGATTAGTCTGAAATTTTCACGGAAAACTTGATACTACGGGCTAAGGCTTTGGCCACCCCTTTCGTCGCTCTCCCCCCTGCCACCACTCCTCTCTCACTCTACCGCATGACTCCTTGAAGCGTGCCAAGGGGCTGGCGACTGTTGGTTTGCTTTGCTCTTACCGAATTCGTTTTAATTTTTTTTTTTTTTTTTTTTTTTTTTTTTTTTTTTGTTGGCCTCACAGACTGCCAAAACGTGCCCCGATATCGGTTTACAATTTCATTAACCGTATGCGTGTGTGTGGGTGTGTGAGTGTGTGAGTGTGTGGGCAGCTGTGTGTGTGCCTGCATATAAATGCAAGCTGACGGACGGACAACACGCCGAAGCTCAAATGCTCTTGTGGATGTGAAACTTAATAGACTGGAATATTGGAATTCTAGATGATGACCAGTTCTTATATAGACATATATGCATACATACATATATGATAGATATGTAAGTGTACCTATGAGAGGAAAATCCATACATTTATTCTTGGACTTGGAATATTTTTGATGTACAAAGTATCAAAAGTAGTATGATGATATGATATATGTATGTATGTACGTAGTAGCAATTAAATTTAGACGAACAGATATATACATCATATACATTAATGCATCTTCTATGTACGTCACATACTACATACCATAGTCATAACACCCGTCGCTGCATGTCCGCACTTGCATGCACTTGTAAAAACTGTAAACCAAGAAGCAAAAGCCAAGACAGAAGCTAAAAAAAAACCGTTTTTTTTTCTGTTGCCAATCTGGTCAGCGCGTAAATTTTTAAAGCGGGAGCCAGAACGTGGGGAGAGGAAGCATTGAGGCGAAGAGCAAAAACTGAAACTGGCGTCTGGCCAAATATAAACAAAACGTGATATGAAAATCACAAAAAAAAAAAACTCAAATTAATTATATAATTAAGCACGCGTCGTTGTGCGCCGAATGTCGGTATTTGTTGTTGTTGATCTTGCCGTTGTCACAGGCTAATAATCATAAACAATTACACGCAACAATGTCTGCATTAACGCCAACAATAACAATAAAAACAACAACAGCAACAACAACAGCAACTAGATGAACCGTTGCAGCAATTAAGAGGCCAAGCATCATTTTGATTGGCCGCAACAGCTGAAGAGCGAAGAGCGAAGAAGAGCGAGAGAGCGGCCGAATGGCTTTGTTCATTTGAAGAGAGCAAGTAAAGTGGAGAGTGGAGAGTGGAGAGCGCTTAGCTTAAGAGCAAGTGATTCCTTTGAAATAAGCTGTATGTGTGTGTGTGTGTACTGGAAGGAGTGTGAGCCGAAGCAAGAGTGAGATGGAGAGGAGCCGGGAATCGGCAGTCGGCAGTCGGCACTCGGCAGTCACATAATTTATTTGCATTTGCGCGTAATGTGAACCAAAATGAAGATTTCCCGTTGCCATTACGTCGCTCTCCCTCTCGCTCTGTCTGCTCGCGCTCGCGATTCCCATGAAAAATGCAATTGATGCCGCACCACAGGCACGTAGTGGGCGCAATGGGGCGTGGCTGGCAGCAAGCGAATGCAAATGTTGGAAATAGGAAACGACAGTAAAACGGGATCAAGCTGCGGCTTGCAATTTTCGCATCGACTTCAAAACGAGAACGACTTCATATGAGAGACTCCAATAAGAAGTCAATTGGAAAATGTCGGCATTTTGGTCTGCTAACGGTTATTGGTCTGCTTAAAGTAACTTTCGCATTTCGTTGAGTTAAAATGAGGTTGCTGAAGATCATCTAACTGTATATTATATTATATGAATCTTTAGATGCAAGGATCTTTTTTACTATCGACCGAGTCATGTATATTTAGAGTTAGGTCCCTCTATAGCACACATAGATCGAATTGGCTTCTATCCATAATATCAATGTCAATTTATATTTTACTCGTTTGAGCGAAACATTTATATGGTTTCTTAAAATATGGGAAATACGACAATTTCTCTATTTTGCTCACACGCTCCCATACTGGAATACTCGTAGTTCACTTTTACGTCCAAAAGTCTTTCATTACTTTAACTGATTTTACTCTTATTCTTTCGATAATTGATTACTGATGCTGCCCTCTCAATCTCTCTCTTTCTCTATCACTCACAAAAATGAAATAAAAAGCGTTGTAAATCGTATTCCATTTGAATGCGAATCACTTGTCATTCAGCTGCCCACTTTTCGCATGATTCGAGCTGAAGATCACATGGAAACCAGATTTGATGATCTCATATTGAGCAGGCATTTAGCATTGTCCATTATTAGGCCTGGAGCTGGCAGGGCCACGCCCTTCAGGGCTGTTACATGAGCGCCCAGCTCTTGCCCGGATTGCCCATCGATGGTTCGATGGTTCTTAGACAACATCTATTTCTATTTCCTTGTTTTTCTCCTCTTCTAAATGGTGAGTTTTGCTTTTTAATGATCTCTAAAGTTGTTTTTGTGCTTTGAATTTAGTTTTTAATTTGAAGCTTTTTGCTTTTTATTTATTTGTTGTTGGGTTTTGATTTGTTATCGGAAAAATGTTGAAAAACGACTTTGTCATTTTCAATCGCAGCCAGCTTTGTGGCCCAGCTCCCCAAGCCCCAAGCTCCACGCCCCCAGTAACATCTTTTGTATTTTGTTTTTATATTTGTCTCGTGGTTTTTATTGTCGCGCGGCTGCTCTTTCAATTTTATTAGATCATATTATCTATTTTGGTACGACAAATTTGTAATTTAGATCGGACGACGACGCCGGCACTTAACCAACCAGTCAGGTAAGGGGGGGACCAACGAGCGAGGCGGGCCAGAGACGAGGGACTGACTTTGTATCATTCGGCAGGCGAAGGGGTCTAACCGTTATGGGCTTTTAATTAATTGGCATTCGGTTATTTAATTGAAGCAGCCGAAAGCAAACAACAATCGACAGGGCAGCTCGCTGAGCTAGTGATGCGTTAAGAGAGACCCCCGTCCCCCCTCGCCATCTTCATGCCCTCTCTTGCTCGTCCAACTCTCTAGAATCGATCGAGCATGCTGTTCCACAGATCGCAGAAGATCAATTGAGTTGAATGTCTGTTACTCTGCTGCAAAGGGTATTACGAGTCAGTCCAAAGATCTATGAACAAGGAACACCTTCTCATATTCTTACCTATAATCGCAGAAGATCGATATAGCTGAGAATTCCACTCTGAGGTTTGTATTCAATTTGAAGCATGCAATCAATCATCAATCAATCATCAGTCAGTCAGTCAGTCATTCACTATCAATCAATATCATTCGAGCATGTCTCTGTCTCCATTTTGACGCTCCCTAACATATTATGTAATTACGAATCACTCAATCAGTCAGTTAACTCTTGTGATTTCTCGTCTGATGATCACATCAATCATGCCATCAATCAATCAAGCTAGTCTCTGATCTATATAGTATATATAAATTTATATAGTGAGCACATCTTAGTCAAGTCTCCTTAGATATTAACAGTTGTCCAGCTCTCCCATAGCACTGGGCACTCACTCTATGTTATTTGAACATCGTCAATCAATCAATCAAAGACAAACACCTTTAGATATCTCTATATACATATTTAGTTCATAATTCTCTATAGGTCTAAAGAAGCTTCTATATCTCTGCAGATCTATCTATCATCAATCAATCAATCAGTCAGTCAGTCAATCAGGCAAACTTCTTCACTTTCTACAGCTGCCTCTGTCAGTGTATTGCCAACTTCTGCTATGCAATAATCTTTTGGCCTGAGAACTTTTGTTGTTCGTTCTGATGGGCTGATTGAAAGAGTTGGATCGATGGATCCCATATGGCAGCTCTTTGCCTCTTTGGATCTTAATCGATTGCTTCGATTACAACAACTTTGTGGCGCTGCTGTTATTGTTCTTGTTCTTGTTGTTGATCGCGTTCTCGTTCGGCTTTCACATGAAATGCAATAAACCCAATTTAATTTTTATTTTTATTTGTTTCATTTATTTACTCGCCCGGACGTGAGACGCGTCTGTCTGTGTGTGTGTTTGCTTGAGCCCCAAATTTAGAGTAGGCGTGGCAGCCGTGCAGGGGAATATGAGAGAGGGCGCTCGCCTTATCAGCGAGTTGAATCGGCGTTCAACAAGGTTTTTATCACGTCGCGTAAACCAAACTTTAGACTCGAAAAACTGTACGAGAATTGAAAGTCAGTGCGGAAAGGCATTAAAGGAGGTGGAGGGCTGTATATAGATATGTACATATACATATATATGTATGTATGTGTGTGCGTGTGTTTGTGTAGTATTTAGACTTATCTATGGGTTCGCTGCCCCTGCCCCAAGCTAAATACCAACGTTTCGCTCTAATGGTTCACGCAGACGCATGGGAATTCAGTTCTACGACAACAGAGAGAGAGAGATGGCGAACAAGAGGGAGTGAGAGCGATTGATTCTTGGGCTATAGAAATCGACTGGCCAGATGGCAAGTCTTTGCTCGAACTTACAAGTTCTCCAATGTCTCGAACCTAACCAAACAATTTGTATAACGCAGATCGATCATCTGTTTCAGTGGAGATTAGTTGAAAGGGTTTATATGTATTATCAATTGATACTCTAAATCTCTCACACATTCAATAATAATAAATTTATTAAAGATTTCCGTTCTTTTTCAGAGTTTATTTCCAAGCACTTCACTTTTAACTATGCGCAAAATCTCCTAACTATTAAAGATAACCCTCAAGAATTTGGACAGACTCTATCAAAAACGATCTCTTCCTTAATTTGTAGAACTCCTTTCACCTTGCACCGCCTCACAAATCGAGATTGTAGTACGATTCTCATGCAAGGACTGAAAGAATTTCATATTTATTCAAGAAGTTAGCCAAGATCCTCGAAGATTAACGAACTGTAAAGATTATCTTGAATTCTCTTCAATCCAATCGATCCTGATTAAGTTCCGCTTCCTTCACTATTTAAGCAAAAATTGAGCTGGAATTAATTCCAGCGCTTCTATCGTTCCACGTTTAGCGGGCTAGATGAGATCTTCGAGCTTTAATGACAGCTCAGCTGAGCATTGAAGACTGTCCTTGGCTAAGAGTTATGAGCGGAGCGAGGTAAAGCCAAAGTCGGAAACAATTAGCGGAGTCGCTGCTGGGGACTCGAGCAAAGCAGAAGTAGGGTCCAATAGCAACACCAATACCTATACCAATACCAATACCAATACCAATGCTAAGGCCGCAGTCGATGCTCAATGATCGCAATGAGCGATGCCTTGGAATGCAGTCAACTGGTTGCCCATTGTTGTTGTTGTTGTTGTTGTTGCTCGTTTCCAGTGAAATGAAACGGGCTGTGGACTAAGAAAAGGTAAAAGAAAAACAATCAATGAAAAGGTTGCTCGACTGTTGACTACCTCCGCGTGCCTCCTTAGCCCTATGCCCCCCTCACCCCTCCTCTCTCGCTCTCTCTCTGGCTCTATTCTTCTTGACCACGTCTCTTGTGGTATGCGGTGCCAAGGTGAACTGACGACGACGACGACGACGATGTCTACGAAAAAGTTGCAGCGACAAAAACGTGACTTGGACTCCTCACAGATGCGATTCGGACAGGCCAGAGTTTAGCCTTGACTCTGCCAACAAGTTGGTCTGCGGCTAATGCGGATGCGGATGCGGACGCGGATGTTGCAGCTGCCACTGGTCACTGTCTGACATTCAACTAGCCCAAAGCCACTAAATTACAGGGTATGCACAAGGTGCAAAAGAAGAAGCGAAAAGGTAGAAGAAAGGGAGGAATTCAGGCTAAGAATAACCAAGTTGCATAATAATATTATTGATAATACCAATGAAGATGATGATAATACCAGAGCAATAAATAACGGTAACCCAGTAAATTTTGGTTCTAACTCAAAAATTTTCCTATGGAATATATTTGGTTTTTACAGCAGTTCTTCAGCTGATTTTACAGGGTATTTGAGCGTGACGCACTCTGGCTAGGCCCAAGTTGATTTGTCTTATAATAAAGCAGTTAAAATGTTGCCGATGTCGTCGAATGGCATCGTTAACCTTCAGGCCGCAGTCTCTCCCACTCACTGCATCTTTCCCTCCTCCACTCTCTCTCTCTCTCTCTTTCATAGTGAGTGCTCAGGTAGCGCTTGCATGAGTTTCAGATACGATTTCAGTTTCGAGGTTCGGTTTCGGCTTTTACATCTTACGATCTGTGCCCTGTGTGGGCGTTATAAATGAAGAGGACAAAGAAAAACTGTTGAACTTTATGAATGAAAATGCGTTTTGAGCAACCCAACCACGCAGCATCAACAGCATCATCATCATATTTCCATGAATGAGCCACCGTTTCTTCGTTTGCTCTTCCTCGAGTGTAGCCCATGAAATACTTGTCCAATATTGTGGGCCACAAGGAAAGCCAATTGCTTGTCACATGGTTCAATGCGTTTGCCAAAATGTTTCACTCTTTCCCATTCGTTACAGGCGAGCGCACAAATTGCAGTAATGAGACGAGACACAAGTCAATGACAGCTGAATATGGGCAGAAGAAATACATAGAAAAGCCACCAGGGAGGAAGAGGCGGACGGAGACGTGGAGTGAAAGAGAGATTGCAAAGTTTAAGAAGAATAAATAAGTATTTAGAGGTATAAGTTCGAATAGAAAGATCGAAGAGGAAATAGATATAGAAATAGAAAGAAACAGAGAGGGAGAAAGCCAGATAAAGAGAGAAAGAGAGCGATGGAGATATAGAGAAAAAAATAGAGGGATAGAAAAAAAGAAAGGGCGAGCAGAGAAAGATGAGGAGAGAGAGAGAGAGCTAGAAATAAAAAGAGAGAACGGGAAAGAGAGAGAGGTAGAGAGAGAAATATAGAGAAAGACAGAGATGAGCGAGAGAATTAAGGAGAGAGATAATAATGAGAAAGAAAGAAATATGGCAAAAAGAGCGAGATAATGAGGGATCAAGAGACAACGAGAGAGGAGAGAGATATAAGCAAACAAGAGATAGGTAGAGAACATACGAGAATGAGAGCAAGATCGAGAAAAGGGCAGGACGAGAGAGAGAGAAGACTAGAGAGAGAGAGAGAAACCGAGAATAATGGAGAGACACTGAAGATCTTGTAAGACTAAATATCTCAAATAAACATAAATCGGTCACATATAAAAAGAAATAATAAAGAAAGAGCAAAAGAAGTAATGAACGAATGAAATTAAAGAAAACAAATCTTGAAATTTAGAATAATAGAATAATAGAACAAGCTCTAATAAGATCGACCTTCCGCATGGCAAATGTCGCATTTAAATGGCAATCGGTTAAATCAAGCAAAGTCATAAAACAATTAGCTATCTTTGTTTCCACGTCAAACAAAACATGGAAGTGTTTGGGGTTTCGTAATACCTATTTACCTAGCACTAATAATGCCTACAGTTCACTATGTAGAGCTGTCAACAGTTCGCAATCTACAATATGCATAATCTCAATACAAAAACTTGCCTTTGTTTCGATTTGCGACCAAAGACAAGCGATTTAGAGCGATCCCAAAGCGTTGCCCCTGAAGTCCCATTTATACCAAGGTGAGCTCTAAAGGCATTTAGTCTTAATCTGTAACTTAATCTTAAGCCAGATACAAGAAGCAGCCCCTACACCATTTCCGCACCATTTCTCTATCTATTCAGTGTCATAATCTTCGCAAATCCTTTCCGGTAGCAGGGCAGAAGAAGGGAGGGAATCGAATACCTGGAACGGTATGAAAGCGAAGTGGAATGTGAACCAATCTCGGGCATATATAGATAGACATTTGTCTGTAATATACTATAGGTATGTGTAGAAAGGAAATGGGTAAGCTCTTCATCTTCATCTTCTTCTTTCTTATTTATTTCTACCCATCTAATCATTGAGTCTAAACTGGCGCAAACTTTCAAAAAAAGAAGAAAAAAGATGCAGAAAACGGCAAACGATGCCATGACTCGACGCGACTCAACTCGCCTCGACTCTCATGAGGCCCATACCGGCGCCCGAGGGGGGGATCTGACAAAATCTTCAGATAAAAAAAGGAACAAGTACGTGTGCTTTAGCCGGGTGTGCTCGACTCACAGATGCCTTTTGGCTGACAAAAAACATTCCGAGATCCAAATTCTTCAGACGAGATCTCTGTAAATTGGAATCTTTTGTTATACGAATTGTTGTCTCTGGCTTTAGTTGCTTTACGTAGAGCTAGATCACTACAGCATGCTCACTCTGCCCTGTTTACAGGGTATACAAATGTATTGCTGCGCTGGTTTGCTTTCTACTCACGCAGTTTCGCCAGTGTGGAGTCCATTTAGATGGCTGCTCCTCCAGCTGGAGGGGGGCTTATCATGAACGCTGATCTATGACTCGGCGCAAGTTGGTGCGACTCGGCGCAGATCTCGAAGCTGAACTCATTTTCTAATTGCCCCACGGTGTGGAATGTCTATTCATTCGGCTGCCGCTGCTGCTGCTGCTGCTGCTGCCGCTGCTGCTGCTGCCGCTGCTGCTGCTCTGGTATGTGTTTATTACAGCATTCCCCTTTGCCCATTCGCTCTCCAAAGTCCAGCTACCACACAGGTTTAATTAGACGCGCAAAGTTCGAACCCCGATCGGAATCTGTGTAGCATTTGCATGTGATTTCTGTGCCTTGGCTTTGCCCAAGACGAGACGGAAGTGCTGGGTGTGGGGCGAGGCATTCGTACAGGGTATCTTGTCTGCTATTTTAATTGAGTTCACAAACGCTACACAACTGACCCCAAACACAGCTGGCGGCCTACTCTACCGCTGACAGTCGCATGCTGTGCATGCTCCCCTCCCGGCTCCTCGCTTCGCCAGCTATTCAAACAAGATGGAACAGCCGGAGATGTTAGTAGTTGGACAAACGAGAGATGGATAGATAGATAGATAGATAGTTGGGTAGTTAGTTTGGCTTACATGGCTGTGGATTATTCAATCTGTTCACAGCATTGTGAGAAATTAATACATCATCATCATCAGCAGCAGATAGCATAGCAATGCCTTTCACGTCTCGCATCTCATATCTCGTATCTCTGAAATTCGAGGTCTATCTCTCGCACTCGCTCTCGCTCTCGCTCTGTCTCCCCTCCCTTTCTCTGTGCCGATCTGTCTCTATTTCAGCTGTGGGAAGGTTTCACATTGACTCTAATTAAAAACACAAGTAAGTTGGGCTTTCAATCGCAAACCTAATACAAATCGCTTCTAATTAACTAGACTCGCCCCATACCCTGTACGAATCGCGAGTTGAGAGATGGTTTAGCTAGTCTTATCTTCATTTGATGTCATGCTCATATTATTATTGAATTATCAGGGGGGAATACCCATTATAAATGGTGCAATTCGCTTCCGTTTCTTCTTCTATATAGTATTATATACATATGTTTATTTTTCTTCGTTGCTTATCTCTATTTTTTGCCAGAACTCCCCAGCGCAAAATCAAAACCATGCTTAAATATTTCTATTTAATGGTACTTGGATTTGAATGGGAATTGAAAATGGGTCCCATATATATGCATATACGCTTATCAGACATTAGAGCCTGAAATTTCGTTGAATTTGATATGCAACTTTTGGGAATTATGTTTGTTCCAATCTTATCTAGCTAGGTTTTTTATATTAACAATATCGATCGAGGGTTGAATTATTAAAGGAATCCATTATGCGATCTAGGAATACGAATTCTGGCTTGCCTTGTTTCTTTTATAGGATTAATGTCGAGGGAATAGGGCATCTGGAATATTTTAAGAATGCTCGCACTTTAGACCTCACTTTACTTTAAATATTTCTCTGAAATGACAGAGTTATAATCTGAGGGACATAATCTAAATGGAAGTTGTTAGATAGTTCCTTTATTACGCCATCCTTCATCTGTTAGATAGTCCAGATCTCGACGCATATGAATCACAGTCGAGACTGCTCCAGAGTCATTAGAGCCGAACAGTTATGGGCACGGGGTACTCCGTACTCACCGTTGTCCTGTCTTCAGCTACCTAAGTAGTTGTATAACGATTTCGAGCCCGACTCGGCTCGTTTCTCGGCCTGTCTGTCTGTCTTCTGTTTGTTGTACGTCTGTCTGTCTGTCTGTCTGTCTGTCTGTTACCTGTGTCAATGTCAACTTCAGTGCTAAATTGTCGCTTATTAAATGCTCCGCTCGCCCTCGCACCACACCGCACCGCACCGCTTTGGCCACAAACTCGATATATCCCTGTCTCGCTCTGTCTGGGCTTAACTGAATGGAACGCGGCTGAGCTACTTTATCAGACTAAATTCCACGTAATGCCCGTTGTCTTTTGTCTGTTGTCTGTCTGCCGAAAATTATGACTTGTTTGGAAGTGCAAATAGCTCACTTCCTGTCTGCTTCATCTGCCCCTCTCCCTATCTCTCTCTCTCTCTCTCTCTCTCTCTCTCTCTGTGTCTTTCTCTACCCCTACAGTTTCTTGTTATACTCTTTTGCTGGGGGTTATTCGACATTTTTGCCACGAAAGGTGAATGAATATGCTCTGAATCAGCATAAACTGCTGAGTCGAGTCAAGTCGAGTCAAGTCGAGTCAAGGTCTTGTATGATATATCACTTAAAGACTTCATATAGTAACTCTACGTAACTAAATACGCATAATGAAAATGTTTCTTAAGGGAATGGGATTGACCTGTGAAACTATTTAAAGACCCATTGATCTTTGTAATTGTGAATATAGTCTTATATATCTCAAGTTAAATATATATGTTAGCCACATGGAAACTTATCTTATTATATATACATACAATATATAGTATATTCAGTAGCATTATTTAGCATTTGCAGAAATAGGCTTGTTTAGCCTAGCCATATTACAAACATCAAACTTCTGTAGTGTCTTCTCCATTCCACACCCGATTCTCTGAGATCTTTCTCTCTGTTCTTGTCTGGGTTAGAGTATTTGCCCTTCGGCTATCATCTGAATAACATATCTTTCTTCTTTTCACTCTGATTGTTCTGATTGTTGTTGTTGTTGTTGTTGCTGCTGCTGTTGTCGCCGTCACGGCCCGCCGATGGTCGCTGATAAGAGGCAGCCATAGCGTTCCCCATTTTAAGCACTCCCACTCCTCGCCCCTGCCACGTACTGCTCCCCCCCACTCCAGCAGCGGCGATATCCTCGGCGCGATAACACCGTCCGCTACGTGCTACCGAGTTAGCTTTCTTGTTTGCTCTCCTTTCGACCCCTGTTCGCAGCGATCTCAAGGTTGGCTGTACCTCTTCCACTTCTTGATCATCTTCATCATCTTGGATTCTCCCTAATTCCTCTTCGCATCTTCGGCGTGTGGGCGTGTCAGCATCGTAGTTCACAATAAATGCTATCACATTACGGATCGCATATGGGCTTGTAATGCGCTTCCGTTTTCCACGCCGTAATTGCCCTAACCGGCGATACGAGCGGTGCGGGAGGTGGGCGACGTCAGCTGGAAGGGGGGGCGTGGCAATCAGCTAGCAATGCAAAGGCGCCGCCGACGCTTAGCGAACGCCGTTTTTTCGGCTCATTTGCGGCCGCTACTTAAAGGTCGTCTAAGACACGGATTTGTATACCCCGTGACTGACTGAGTTGGGTGGATTAGTTCGATATGAAAGGGCTATCCAAGGCGGGTGCATATACTTAAACGAAATGTTCAATGTGAATCCAATAATCGAATCAATGATAATCAATGAAAATCGAACCCAAAAGATTATCTATGCAGTTTAGATCTACTATAGTAAAAGTCGGGAAAGTGTTTGGAGTTAAGTTATCTCGAATTTTCCACAACAACAGCGATAGGGTATCTGCTAGCTGGGCACGCCCGACTAGGGCATTCGTACTCTGGGGTTTTCTTTTATTTTGGGCACAAAACCCGCAATTATACTTCCGCTATGAGGCACCAAAAAAAAAGCAACGAAAAAAAAAAAGAAAAAGGGCCAAAGATGAAGCTGAAAACCAAGTCGCTTCATTCATCTCTCGGAGATCTGGAACGGAGGCTGAATCCAAGATTGTTTTGTTGTTTTCATTCAGTGATCGGGCGCGCATTCATTCATTCGTTCATTCAATTCGTGTTGATTGCCACCTTTGGGCCTTTTGGGGCCGCCTCTGCCACATGCCTCACGGCAGCCGCATTTAATGCTGTCCCCATCTCGCTCTCGCTCTCGCTCTCTTTCGCTCTCGCTCTCCCCCTCTCGCCGTCTACTGTGCTAATGAACAGACGGCAAGAGCTACCTAGTGCAAAAAAAAAAAGCGAAGCAGCTAAAGGCCAGAGTTTGCTAATTGCGGCTGCTCGATTGCCATATACCCTGTAAATAACTTTGAAGTGGAATTCTCCGCTAATTAGCACTCTGTATGTCTGCATAACTTTAGATGTTTACCCATATTTTAACTTTTTTCTCAGCCTCATATTAAGTTAAAGCTAAAAGCTAAAGTTTGCTCAAGCCTGATTGATGGATACCCTGTAAATTAATTTTAAATAATTAAATTTAAAATATTTTTAATCTGCTCAGATTTGTATAAATTCCTCAAGAACTTTAAGTTAAGTTAAGATAACTACCCTGTAATTTTATGCAGCAATATTTGCCTGTAAGGAAGTTTGATAGAATATTTCCCATATCACAACATTAAATAATGCCTCCTTAGCTACATACATACATCTCTATTTAAGATTCTTTCTACTCTGTTTTAGAGATAAGATAAGTAAATAACTTCCTTTTCTATTATACATTCGCAGAATACAGGGTATAGATTATGAGCTCAAAAAAGGAAATAAAAAAACGCCAAGAGCTTCATGAAACGTGGCAAACAAACAGAAATCAAATCCAATTTATGTTTTTTACTGCTCTTTCTGTAGTTTTTTGTTTTTATTTTTTTATTTGAGCCACATTAATCATAATTTTGGGGCTCGATCGGCAAGCGTGAAATAATTTTTATGCGCCGTTTTAATGGAACGAACCCGAAATCTGAAATCCCAAGAAGGTGTCAATCGCTAATTTGACGGCCGATGCGACTTGATGAGAAGCGCAGAGAACGGACTGCATAAAGCAAAAAAAAAAAAAAAAGGGGGAAGAGAATAGAATTGCATTGTGTTTTTGCAATTAGCAACGCGTCAATTAATTGGAATCGTGAAATTATGCATATAGTGTATATATGTATGTATATCAGGCCAGGCCAGTGGAACGCTCAAAGATCGAAGCCAAAGTCGATGTGGAAGGCAATGGATAAACGAACAGACTAATTGACTGGCCGACTGACTGACTGAAACTCTGAAGATCTTTGGGAAAATCTATTTAACAGGTGTTTCACACACCATGTCCAAAGGTGGGCTAAAGGTCGTACGAGTGAGTGAAAGCTCAAGTTTCGACTCTACTAATAACAGTTAATGCCTCTCTGAGACGCTTGAAAGTAATCCCTAGGCTGGGGCCAACTCAAGCTGCTGCCCACGCTGATTATCCAAGTTTATTGTGATGCAAGTATCATCGGGAACATCGTCGGGGCGCAAAATACCGTGAATCACATTGGGAATTGTTATACAATAATGAAAGATCAGCTCAATTTTGTATGATGATATGAGAAGCGCAGAGATTCCCAGAGACGCGGCGAGAATGCGATGAAAAAGGTCTTTATGGGCATATCTCTCAACTCGGTAGCTGACAGATCCGTCGAAAGGGGCAACCGATGGAGAGGGAGGGACTGAGAACGAGACTCGAGCTGAGCTGAGCTGAGCAGAGCAGACAAAGATGACGGTGCAAGTGTAGGGGCTGAATGACAACGGTGCATGCAGGCCAAAAGGGAATACACAATGGGCCGAGAGCGCGAGAGGAAGAGGAAGAGCAGCTGGCTGAAGCTGGAACCTGTTGCACTTTCGTTTAGCCACTTGAAAAGCAATTTCTGAAATTTATTTTCCATTTATTGCTTTATTTATTTTATACCTTTTCAGTGTGGCCCATTCTACACATACCAGACACAGCTCTTCTCTGTCTGTGTGTGCGTTTGTGTGTGTGTTGTTGCTTATGCGATTAGAGCAGAGCAGAGCAGAGCAGAGCTCATCTGCCTGCTGCAGTCAGTGTTTATTTGTTTTGGGCCCAGAACAATTCTTGAATTCTCGGCCAAAGCGGTGCAGCTCTTGGGCCGCTCTCAATGGGCGCGGACAACAATCGAAAGTAATAATGAAATCTCATAAACAACAACAGCAACAGCAAGCAGCAGCGCTTAACAATGTGTGCGAGCGAGAGAGCACAACTGTCTTCGCCCTTCTGCAGTCGCGGTCGCCGTTGACGTCGCTGCTGCCGATGCCGTTGCCGTTGCCGTTGACGTTGACGACACTTGCCTTGATTTTTATTATGTTGGGCTTTTCCACACACACACATAGACACACACACACACACACACACAGGCACATGTGCATTTCTGCATTGTTGTTGATTGTTGTTGCATTGCCTTTTGATTTATTGTTAGCAGGAATGAGAGAATGGGCCCAGGCACAGGCACAGGCACAGGCAAAGAGCAAACGGCACTGCAATAAGAACAGCAACAGCAACAACAACAAAGACGACAACGACGTCGACTGCACAGCAGGCACCGCTGCCCTCACTTGTTCATTCTGCCGTTCTCTCTTTCTCTCTCTCTCTCTCTCGCTCACTCTGCTTCTCTTGTTGTTTTAGTGCTTGCATTCCGCACTCAGCATTTTTACCTTTTGCCAAGAATTGTGCGTGCTTGTGTGTGTGTGTGTGTGTGTGTGTGTGTGTGTTCGTTTCTATTCTTGTGCGGGCAGCAGCGTCGCGACGCGTCGACGCAGTTGTAGACAGTTCATTAATGTTATCAACAGCATGGGGCATGGGACACGGGATCTGGGATCTGAGACCTGGGGGCGGGGGCGGCGGCTGATCGCTCATTTCTTTGCATTTTGGCCGCATCGTTGTAGGTAAAAGCAGCAGCAACAACAACAGCAGCAGTGCGCAGTGGCTGCGCTGCTACGCAGCCGCGTCGCAGCTCCTGCCTGGGTTTGTGTACGCACTAAACATCAATTTCGAGCTGCGTAGCACTTGCTGCTGCTGCTGCTGCTGCTGTTGCTGAAATGGGCCAAAGTCGAACTGAGAAGACAACAAAAACTGGTGGCAACTATTGGCCAAAAAAGGACACAGCGACATGCGTCGCCGACTTGGCCCGTACAAATTGTCAGCTCGAATGGAACGGGCCAGTCGCATTTTATGGACAACTTGTTGACCAGCTGAACTACTTTCCAGTCGGGCGATTGCCGTTAGCTATCGCTCGGGGCTGATCAACAAAAATAAAATAAAAAAATAAAAAAAATAAAAAAACAAATGCAGAAAATAGCAAAAAGAAAAACAAACGCAACTCACCTGTATCAATCCGTGCAGGATTCCAAAATCAAGACGACGCGAGCCGTTTCCTTCCTTCACTCGATTCACTCACTTGTCATTGCTCTCAATGCTGAAGAGAGACTTTCCGCTCTGCTCTCTTTTGCACTAGCAACCTACATACATACATACAAACATATGTACATTGTGGATTTAGATGAGAGTCCATTAGAAATCGAAACGAACGATTCGCATTAGCGGAAACCTCTTTTGCGCTGCCTCCCCTGCTCCCCTGCTCCACTCTCTGCTCATACCCCCTCTACTTGCTGCCTTGCTCACATCCGTTGGACCACAAGCGGCACAACGGCACATTTCCGAAATTCTACTCAATCTCTATAAATATATGTCTCTATCTCGCTCGATCTCAAATAAATTTTGGCATTCGAAGCGGCAAAGAGGAAGCAGCGTTAAATTTGTGTCCCCCCCTCAGGCGAAAGGCAAAACCGAAAGAATTGCTATTTAACGGTTATTCGTATGAATGAGCGTAGCATGTGTGTGAGTACGTACGTACGTGTGTGTAAGTAGTTGATATACAAATACACATGTATGTATGTATGTATGAATGAAAATGTATTAGAAAGTTGTATGTATGTATGTGTGCGTATGCACATCTTTATCAATTATAAATATCAATCATACATATGTATGTACATACATTATTTAGCGGATTTCAATTAGATAGTAATATTCATCTTAAGCATGCCATTATTTCAATATGCATTTAATGCTTATGGGAATGCATAAATTCATATGTACATACATATGTACATACGTACATCAATACATCACACACACATGCACACTTACACTCACACATACACAGATACAAGTATTTATGTCATTTTGTCGTTTGCCTTTTGCAGCTGTTTGCCGGCCGCCGCAACGATTTAAAAATAAAAACAAAAATAAATATAAATATAAATACAAGTCGAAAGGAACAACAAGAAATATACCTATATAAAGATAGAATCAAAGAAGAAGAAAACACTAACAATGCAAACGGCTCAACCACTTCGCACGCACTTCTGCTTCTGCTTCTGCTTCTGCTTCTTCCGATCTGCGTTGATTTCGGTTATTTTGTTTTGTTTTCTTATTTATTTGGCGAACTGCATTTGCTGCCAATTAACGCGCACATTAACAGGTAGGCGCAATCCTCATTCGCCAGATGATCATTAACATCGGTGGCTGCAGCTCATTGATAACAATTTCGCACAGTTCCCGGGCTGCGATCACACACACAGTACAATAATAATAACAACAACAACAAAAAAAATGAAACAGAAAAAAACACGTCAAAAGCAATTTGGGAGGAGGCGAACGATTTAAGATGCGCGCACAGCACACACAACCTGTCAGCGTCGCGTCACGTAAGTAACTGAACGAAATTGTCTTCGCCGCACCAACACGTAGACGGCGGCGACAGCGAGACCGGCCGACGCGACATGCTTCGGCACTGCTACTGCTTCGGCCTCTTCGCACACGAAGACGAAGCGTCGCGGCTTTCGACAGCAACAACAGTGCAGCGCCATAAAGCTGCTGGCTGGGCTGAATCCAGCCGAACATGCGCAGCGCGCTGTCGTGTGTGTGTGAAGGAAACTGCGCTGCTGCAGGCGCGCAGGCACAGCCAACCACCCAGACCACCCATCCACCATTCGACTTCCCCCGCTCTCTCGCCCAAAAACATGAAACACGTGCCAAATGTGTTTTTTTTTTTAAATTTTTTTTTTTTATTTGGTTTTTGTTGTTATCCACTTAACAGTTTCGATCGTATTATACATTTATGTTGAGAGTAATTTTTAATTTTGTTGTTGTTTACTTTTATTCTTGTTTCAATTAACTGTAATATAAGTATATTTAGTTTTAAGTTTATAAACTTTGTGCATATGCTTGTTTCTTTGTGTGCGCTTGTATGTGTGTTAATCTGCATCTGTGTGTTATATGCAATTACTGTGAATTGCCAAGCTGCACAACATTTTACACTGGGCGAAACGAAATCATTTGAATCGACAAAAAAATTGAAAAAAAAAAGAATTATAAAATGCTTAGTTATATGTAGTTTGTTCTTCTTCTTCCTCTTCTTCTTGTTGGCTAGTATGCGTTATTGTGTGTTGGAGTTAGTTGGGCCTTAAATGTCTATATATAATATATATTTCTGTTTATATATGTATTGTAGGGTATATGAATCCATTAAAACATTATTGTTTCGTTTCGAGTTTTCACTTCTTATGGCCGTTGTACGTTTAAAGTTTAGTTGGTTTGGTTTTGCCTCCTCTATTATTATCGATATTATCATTATTATATTTATTATTATTTTTATCATCATCGATTGCTCTCCATCGTTTAAGATTAACCATAATAAATGTAGTAGTAGAAGCAATTGCAACAATTCGTTCTTGTTTTTACTCGACACAACATTTTTTTTTTTTTAACTTTTGATCTATATAGTATATTTATATATGTGTAGATATAAAAAAAGAGTTTATTTAAAAAAAAAACCTAACTTTTGTGGGGTTTACGATGTTGTTGTTGTTGTGCTTGATATATTGCCTCAAACGACAGGTGGTTCGGTGCCACCCAGGGCCTCATCGTTACTGTAGTTTACCGAAAATGAAAATAAAAACGAAGGTAAAATTAAGAATTAATAGAAAAGCAAGAAATAACGCAAAGTAAAATTTATAAAAATATAAATTAAATGGATAAATAAAAATACTATGGAAAAATATCATATAATATACAAATAAATATGAAATATATTTAAATACAAGTAGAAACATTGCCCGCAGGCTTTATCGACTGTAGAATACTCATGCACAGTTCGACTATCTATTTCAAATATCTATAATATCTAGCTTAAGTAGAGGCGGAACGGTCATACGGATAGCAAAACGGACATTGGACAAAACGAATGATATAATAATTTAACCGAGAAAAATTAATGAAATGAAAATGAATGCAGAATTTTCAATCTTGAATAGGTAAATTAATGCAATTCATTCTAACTATTATTCTTATTTATAATTGTATTGCTTAATATTTACTTTCTCAATCTATATAGTAAGCAGGCAAACATTTAGTATCCCCTGTTTAATAAGCTTTCAACTCATTGCGTTTGGGAGCTTTCGAGGCAAGCTTTAATGCGCTTTCAAAGCTCTCCTTAGCTCGTTTTCGCTAATTTCAACGAAACTTAAGTATTTTTTAGACATTCATCAATCAATATAGCTATTTAGTATTTCATATAAATTTATTGTAGTTGTACTCTTGCATAGGCATAAAAAATTTCACTACAAACAGATAACGCGAAAAAGAAGTGTTCAATATAAATGAAATAGAAATTCTTCTGCAATTTCAGACTTTGTCTCAACGCGTCGAGTTAAGAACTCACATGTGCCAGCATTTCAATCATACATACATATTTGTATATCTATATATCCAGTATGTATATCATATATGTATATAGTATTTATATTGTATATATTAATTGAATTTAGTGTGTTTCTTTTTTTCTAGGTTAGCTATACGCTCCATATTGAATATATATCTTGACTATTCCGTTTCTATAGTATATTCCTATAGTCTCTTAACAACTAACAAAAAAAAAATTGTTAACGACTTCTGTTTTAACAATATATCGGTGCTAACTACAAAAAAAGAAGAATATTATTCGCTATATGTATATATATATATATATTTACTATATATGCTTGATTCCTTTAGGATCGTGTAGTAAACAGTTATTTTAAATATTTCTCTATGCTTTAGCTATATATACTTTGTATATGTATTTATATAACATGATATTTTGCAATGATATGGCACGATAATTGTATTCTTGTTTTGTTTTCGATTTTCATTTTGATAGATTTCCAGGCAACCAGCAGATGGCGCCAGTGTGCCGGGCGCTTAGCTGGGCGCTGGCAGCAGCCAGATGAGACTGCTTACGAGTAGGGTTAATGGTGTCACTGCCACGCCCACCGCCCTCACGCTCGTATCGTAGGCATAGCCATTCGCATTCTGCGGCAGCTGATTGAGATTGGGTCGCGGATAGATGATGTGCACCGGCGGTGGTTGATCGATCTTATCGAAGAAATTTGGATCATACCTCTTGTCGCCCGGCTCGTAGTCGTGATAGATGAGACTGGATGGATTCCAGTATTCCCTAAATTCCGCCAGAGCCGCATGCAGTGTGCAGAATCGAGAGATAAGTTACAAGACACAAAAAAAACAAAGATAGAAACCCCCAAACCCCAATAGGTGGCGTATACAGCCCGAGTTTAAGATAGATCTATTGTAATTGTATTGTATTGTCAATGTTTTATATTGTCTATACGGATTTTAGGCCAGACTTCAACTCTAGGTCTCCTTGATACCAGGACAATGACAATGATCCTTTAGTATAGTCTAATTGAATCTTAATCTGAGCTCCAACAAGTATAATAACGTTTCTTAAAAGATAAATTTCAAGGGCTTTACTTTTTAGGAAAATCGTTTCTTCCCATATAGAACGATTTCTACCCAAGCTTATCTCTGTGTTCCACTTAATCCCAAAAATCTGTTCGACTTCTATATGCTCTATTGTCAATAGTCTATAGACTTAAACTCAAAGTTGATCTTATCTGACAAGAACTGTCGGGCACTTACACAGGGCAGGTGTCCACGTTGACGCCACTGACAGAGGCCTTGCCCAGATTGATCTGGCCAACGGCATCGCCCTCCACAAAGACAATGCAGCCGTTGAAGTTGTGCGTGTAGCGTTTGCCCGTGAAACGTGAAATGTTCGGAATGCCACCTGAAATTGAGAGGAAGGCAGATGAACGTGTGGACCCATGGATCGGGGGGTATTTGGTCAGTGACACCTACCAATGAACACGTTGCCCGGCAGATGCATCTCCTTCTTGCTGGTGGGTCGCGTCTCGCCGGAGTCGGATATGCGATCGACCTCGAGTATGGCAGTGTTGTCCGCACGCTTCACAATCACTATATGGCGCTGGCCGTCGTCCACGGGAGTGTCGCCGTTGCGTATGACCACCTCTTCGCCGTCCAGGCGCAGAGCGTACTCCACAAAGCCATCGACGACGGCGAGGGCAATGAAGTCCTGGCCGGTGAATTCCTCGCCAGATTTCTGGCCCCACCAGAGCAGCAGGCCGTTGGGCTTGCTGGTGGAGAACACCACCACCGCTGAGGTGTACTGCTGGTCTATCTCCGAGCTAAACTGGCTGCGGTCCACCTCCAGGTACCCATTGCCGCGGAACGAGGCATTGAAGCTCACTTGGATGTCTGCACGGAATAGAAACCAGTTCAATTAGATCGAGAGGCGCTCATAGCAGTCCCCAGTTCATTTTCACTTACGCTCCTCGCAGTGCTTGCCGCTGTAGCCCAGGCTGCAGGCACAGACCGCCTGCTGCTCCAGCTCCGTGCAGGTGCCGCCGTTCTCGCAGGGCTCGTTGGCGCAGGGCGACATCGCATAGGGCTGCTGCTCCTCCTCGCGATGGGCGACGCGGCTGTTGCTTGTCGGAGCCACAGGCACCGCGGGCAGCTCGCCGTCGTAGTCGTTGTTCCCGATCTCGTTGAGCTCGCCGCAATTCTGCAGGTTGGCCGCATCCTTGATGGCAGCCAGCAGCTGGACGGGGCGCATCGAGTCGTAGAGCCGCGAAATGCAGCCATCGAAGCCTTCGGTGATGTTCACATCCCGATTGATCTTGATCGTGGACCGATCGTAGCCGCCCACATACAGCGGCGTCTTCAGCGAGAGGGTGCGTGGCCCACCCACCGCCTTGGCCCTCTGCTCGGGCTCATCGCCCACACGTAGTATGCTCTCGCCCTGGCGACGCAGCACCTCGACTCGTGTCCATCTGTGCAACGGCAGCGGCTTCTGTGAGCGCACCACGACAGGCTTGGGGCGCGCAGCCGTGTTGATGATCAGCTCCACATGACCGTCGCGCAGCACGAGCGCCACGTAATCGCCGCTGGGCAGCTGCGACTCGGCCGTGTACAGCAGCACCGCATCACGCAAGCTGGATGGACGCAGCGATAGAGTCACATTGATGCGCGATACACGAGGTGTTCTGTAAATGCAGGGAAAGTAGTTTCAATCTCAATTGGCTAACTCAGTTGAGGCACAGATCTCCGTTCTGGTTGGGTAGTGCTATGAAAGTATTGGGTGCTTAGCTATATTAAATTCCAGTGTACTGTCTGAGTTTGGGGATCGGACTTGACGACGTGGAGTGGTCCCAGGAATCTATGAATCTAAGGAAAACCCGTAGCTTGCTCGCTCAGCTGGTCTGTTTGGGTAGAGCTATGAAGGTATTGCATGTTTATTTATTATAAATCCCAATGCACTATCTGAGTTTGGGGATCGAATTTTGAGTAATCTTAGAAATCTGGGAATTTAGGGAGACCCAAAGCTTCGGCAGGGAAATTTACTAAACACAAGTAAGGAAATTTTGTGCTCGAGTTAGGAAATTCGAAGGTTTTTTAAATCTGTTCGCCTCAATACTACGACTAGTCATATTCCTGTATTATGTGAGACGGTGCTTAATAGATCGAATCTCATACAATGTCTCTCTCGAATCAACAGACATGCATATGTATGCCTATCAAGCTTATCAAGCTTATGATCCACTTTCCTTTTGCTTTAAATTTTAGGCTCTCGTTAGATTAAGACTATATTATTTCTTGTGCCTTAGGCCTTTGTTACAGGAATGTACAACGACACTATTTTATATTATATAGGTAAGAAAAATTCACGTTAGATCTCGAACCTAGTCCCAAGCAAACGTAAATTCCAGAACCTTTTCCATCTTGTCAGCTATTGTTAAGTCTATGTTTACACGCTGAGAGTTGGGTTGGATTGGGTACTACTAGGCAGAGGTGTTTTACTCACTTGTAGGCGGCATAGCTGTTTCGCTTGAAGTTGAGACTGTGTTCGTTAAGGTGTTCCATGTACTGACAGCGATCGCCGGTGCGATTGAGTGGGCAGAGGCATTCCATGCCCAGCTCGGTGTTTTCACAGCGTCCGGCGCCGCACAGGCCCGGAGTGCATTGGGTGCCTTCGACGGCGCAGTTGCGGCCGGTCCAGCCCTGCTGGCAGACACAGGTGTAGGCCAGTTCCGTTTGGCTCTCCAGGCAGATGCCGCCGTTGGCACAGGGCGAGGCGGCGCAAGGCTTGCAGCTGGTGATGCCCTCCTTCAGCTTGGCGTCCTTCATCAGCTCAATGGTGCGTCCCTGGAGCGTCAGGCGGCTAATGCAGCCAACGAAGCCCGTTTGGTGTGCCGCCGCCTCGGCGGGCAGCTGGTTCCAGTTGGGTACGCCGCCAATGTACAGATCCTCGATGAGCTCCAGCTGCGGCACTTGCGTGAGAGTGGGGAATGCGACCGGATGCTGTTCGTCCAGCTGAATGTAGCCGTCGCGACGCGAGCGATACACACGTGCCGTATGCCATTCGTGCAGCTCGACGGGCTGCTCGGCGCGCACTACCATCGGCTTGCCGCCAAAGTCGAAACGGAACTCCACATAACGGTCCTTCAGCGAGAGTGCAATGTAATCGCCCGCTCCGCGCGTTTGCCCGTTGAAGAGAATCACGCCGTTGGCGGATTCCGGCCGGAAAGTGACCTCAAAATTGAAGTTGAACGCGGAGTCTGGCAGAGTGGGGAAACTCATGTAGCTGAGCGGTTGCTGATTAAACTGTGGGATGACTCCCGTGATGACCAGAATGCTCGGATAGTCCACGGACTCGCCATCGTTATAGTCGGCTGTGCAGATGTAGCTGCCGGCATCGTTTGCCTGCACGTCCTGCAGCGACAGTTCACTCTGCAAGAGAAGGGTTCGTTAGACTCTGATGCTCAGATTCCTCGCTCACTTTCGAGGGGTCTCGCCTCTCTACTTACGCTGAGGAGATAGCTTTCGGGTTGCATTTGTCCGTACTGGCGTGACCAGTGGTAAGTGGGCTGACGACTCTCATCGGCGCCGCAGATCAGCTGGGCTTGATCACCGACATTGGCGTGCACGATCTTCGGACGACGCAGCTCATGGGGCTCCTCCTCGATGGCCAGCTCATAGCTGGTCGTATAGAGATCGCCGTCATCCGTTTGGCATTTGCACACATAGTTGCCCGCATCCGCAGCCGTCACTTGACTGATGACCAGACGGTTGCCCACTTGCTGCGGTAGAGTAAAACATGGAGAGAGATAGATAGAGGGAGAGATGAATTGGGATGTTGGATCTATGTTGGATGAGGTCACTCACCCGAATGTTGGCAGAGAGTGGCACACCATCGGAACGTTCCCAGATCACATTCGTGTAGCTGTTGTCCGAGGAATAGCACTCAACTTCGGTCGATTCGCCAACGTGCAATTTCGATGACTGCTGATCCAGTTTCAGGCTGTAGTCACGCGGCACCTCTGGCTCCGGCGGGGGCGTTGGCCGCAAGGGCGGCAGATAGACGCTCGGTTGGGTCATGCCCGCTGCAGAGCAAAGCCAGACCACAACCACAGTCACAGCCACAGCCACGGCCACAGGAGGCGGCGGCACAATAGACACAGTAGACACAACAGAAGACGAAGACGAAGCGGTACGAGGATGAAGACGACGACAACGACGAAGACGACGAGAACGACGAGTCGAGGATGTTTCGGCGGTTGCAACGTTCACATTTGGGCGACAATTCACAATTGGGTTATGGGATGATCAGGTGCATGTGTGTTTTGTGTATGCGTGTGTGTGTGTGTGTTTGTGTGTGTAAGTGTGTGTGTTTGTGTGAGATGAGGCATTGAGATGGGAAGGTAAGATAGTAAAAAATACACAGAGAGAAAAAAGCAGTTAGCAAAAAACATGTCAAATATGGTGATTTATACAGATACATGATGCGATATATGTTTATCGAACGCTAACAGTGTGAGCATGTGTGCGTGTGCGTATCCTTTGAATACGCATTCACATCTTCAGATGCCCTTGTAGAATCGAACGGATTGGAGAAGAGTACAGAAAGATAGACAGGCAGACAGACAGAATAGACATATCTTAAGATATATCTAATGAATGGGTGAACAGACACAGTTAATTATATGGAGCTGAAATACTTAGAAGGAATGGCTAAATGAGCAGATTTTCGGATTCATATACATATGCATACATGAAATCTATATTCAAAGAATTATAGAGGTATATAATTTGATAGGACCAAGGTCAGGTCTTTCTTCTTCATTTACACATATAGACCACATATAGTATTTAAATGAGTATAGCTAATACATATTCAGACAAAAGTCTACAACGAACTTGGAAGGAATATTCCTCGATCACTAGCAGGTATATTCCATATAAGAAATATTTCATGCTTTTCTTTCTACAAGGGCATTTTAAGGCTTTGGCACGCCAAAGTTGGGTAAACTTTTTGTTTAGTCATATTTTATGCTTTTTTATATATTTTGTTTTCTAGTTAGACAAGTAGATACATAGATGTAATTTTTTCTATGGTTCGGGGCGGATAGAGAGTAAGAATAGTGATGAGATATTTTTGTTTTGTTTTTGAAACAAATTAATAAAATATACAATAAAAAAAAAATAATAGTATTCAAATATATAGAAATGATAACACTAGAACACACAGCTACATAAAGTACTAAAAATGTCTACTGGTTCGAATCACACAGAAATACGAGTACATGTGTATGTGTAATGGAGAGGGTTATGGTGTTTTCGGTATTGTTTTGGTATTTTTTTTTTTTTTTTTCGTTCAGCTTATTATATAACAAGTGAGAGATATAGAGATATATAGTATATATGGGGTTACCACTAGGCCAATACGTATTCAGATACATATACTTAGCTACATACACACATATGTCTAGGCTACCAATACAATATGGGTTCTACTCAATAGTCAATTACACATATAGATATAGATTAGGAAGAATTTTTTTTTTTAGTTTTTATAACAATTTTGGTTGATCGATCGAAAGAAATATTTAGTTATATATATTTTTTATTTTCGAAATTCATTTGGCTAGTCAGGTATGTGTGTGTGTGTGTGTGCGAGTTTGTGTTGATGTGTGTGAGTGTGTGTTACATTTTATTTACAAAATTTTGTTCGATATATTTATCGATATTTGCACAGTATTCTGATACAGTTTTTGTTAGTTGGAGTTACCCGCATGCAAACGAGCCCGAGACCAAGAGGAACAAATACAAATGCTTCGATATTTCGACATGCGCGCGTCAGCACCATTTTCTGTTATCGTTTGTTGTTGTTGCTGTTGTTGTAATCGTTATCGATAACACTACCGTTACGACTTACGCACTAAGAACCTGCACATGGTAAACAATTAAAAGCAGGTCTACCCACACACACTACGCCTAATTGCTGCTGTTGTTGTTGTTGTTGCAGATGTTGTTGTTGCTGCTGTTGTTGCCGATGTTGTTGCAATTGCTCTAGCTAAATTTATATTGTTGTTGTTTGCATATTTATATATAAATTTAGATTCTTAGTTTTGATACGTGAGTTGAGTGCGAATTTGCAATTGTTTCAGATTTTCTCGTTGTGCGCCTACGGAACGTAGTTAGAGGAGCCAAAAGACAGTTGGATAGATAGATTGCCAGTTATATATGTAGATAGAGGACAGCTGGATGACATAAAAGACAGGCTCTGATGTGATTCCAGTTTTCCAATCTACAGTTGGTGTAAATTCGACAGCAACATGAGACCAGAAGACTTCGAATCACGATGGAACATGAAGGAAAATTAAAGTTCAACAGTTATAGACAGAGAGAAAGAGGGAGGGAGGTGGGTAAAGAGAGGGAGCGGGAGACAGTGTAAGACTGGGTGGAAGAAAAGAAACAAGAAATTATGAAAAACTTAAGACGAACCGAAGAAGCCTTTGGCCTTTGGCTGTCCAACTCGTTGCTGTTTATCTGCCTGATGCCAGGGCTGATGCTTCCTCCAGCTCTTCTTCCAGCGCTTGAAACTGTTGCCCGATCCATGGCTAGCGCCTACGCCCACACCCACGCCCACGCCCACGCCAGTGGTGGGTCGGCCAACTGTCTTGGCAGCCAGATCGCGGCTGCAGTTGAACTCGTCCGAGTGATCCGTACAGTCGTAGATGCCGTCGCAGACCATGCTCGCCTTGATGCACGTGTGTGGGTGGGAGACGCACTTGAAGTCTGTCGCTTGGCAGGCGTATGTGCTGAGGGGCGGGGCGCGTGGGGGCGTGGCCAGCGGTTTGGCTGGCGTCATTTTGTTTAGTTTGAAATCTAATTTTGCGCGTTTATTCGTTTTTCATGTGGTATTTTTTGCAGTATTTTTGTAGTATTTTTGTAGTATTTTTCAGTATTTTTTAAGAATTGGGTTTTTGTCGTTTGAAGAGCATAAAAGAATAGATTAGCAAAAAATATAGACGAATTAGTCGTCGAACCACGGTTAGTATATAGTTGCCCGTTTCAAGTTGCTGCTACAGAAAATATTATGCATACGACCCGTACTCCAACAACATGTATTTTTGATTATTCCAAGTAGTATATTTTTGCATCTATCTATATTTATGCATGTACATATATAGATAGATCGATCTATTTATAGTTGATTTACTGTGATTTAGTTTGTTTTGCTTACGTGCGTTTGCCAGTTGCATTAAATACCAACAAAATACTAACACTAAATTCTAAACGGTGCCTTGTCCTCAATTCTGTGCGCGTGTGTGTGCGTGGGGGAATGATTGGTGTAATTTTAGTGGGCGGAAAACAAAGAGGTTTTTCGTTTTTCTTTTTTTTTCTGTTTCTTTTCTTTTGATTTTGGTTTTTAGTTTAGTTAATTTCGATTCGTAGATCGCAAATCATTTATGGTATATACAAATTTGGAAATTACTTTTTAGTATTAAAAAAAAAACTCGAAATAAGTATAAAAGGAAAATAATACAAATTATACAAAAATATATACTACTAAATAAAAACAAAAAAATACTCAAGCAAAAAATAATAATAGTAATAATAATAGTTGGTATTAAGTTGGGCTGAAAAATGAATTTCAATTTAGTAGATTATTACGGCGAAACACACCTGCGCATATATATAGAACAACGCATGGAAAATCTTGGCCGCCCCTATACAAGCTATAATTGTTTTCTATTGGTATTTATTTGGTATTTTGTTGTGTTGGTATTTGGCGTTGTTTATTTTGTTTTGTTTGTTGATTGAATGCAGTTGTAGCGGTTGTTGTTGTTGATGCAGTTGTTGTTGTTGTTGTTGTTGTTGTTGTTGTTGTAGCAGTTGATGTTGTTGTTGTCGTTGTTGCAGCAATCATATTAGATGGTATATATATAGATGGTATATATAGTCGCCCATATGATTTATATTTAATTATACAAAAATGAACATAATTTGTTTGATATTTTTTTTTCAGTATTTTATGCGAAGCGACCAAAACGAAATTTCATAAAAATTAAATATTTATAAATATATATATATAATTAGTATATATATATATAGGTGTGTGTGTATGTGTTTTATTTATTTTTTTTTGCACAAGCGCACATGTAAAAGAGAGAGGGAGAGAGAAGAGAAAAAAGCAGTAAAGAAAGAGAGAAATAAAAAATATTTATCAAATTATTTGATGTGTACCATTTGAGGAAAAAAAGAGAAAATAATTATATAAATCCTAAGCTAAAATATTCAAAAATAAAAGTATTTTTTTTATGAACATTTCTATTTTGTTATCAAAGATAGACCTTGGCAGAGCAGTACCTCAAACGTGGCTTAAAAATTTTCAATTTGGAATTTGGAAGTTGGAATACTTAATTTTGTCGGTATTTGTATATTGCCAATATGGTATTTTCTTGCTCAAGAGAACGTTGCTCGAAATGGAACCTCGAAATTGTCCATAGAATTCTGTTGCTCTTAAACTGATTTTAACTTATTCAAGGCAAAGAGTACGACATTACGAATATTTGTTTAAGAACAATTTACTGTGTGAGACTGTCAACTAGAGATTATTTACATAGTTATAAAAGGTCACAAATAAATGTGGTATTCTTTTTGGTATTTTTTTAAAGTGCAGGTGCAGCTTTGTGTGCATAGTGGTAAGAGGATAAAACGGAGCTGGGAAGGGTAGGTAAAAAATCTTCAATATTTATTTTGAAGAGAGAAAGAGACAGAGAGAGAGAGAGAGAGAGAGAGAGAGAGAGAGAGAGAGA
>NW_022046311.1:25213-42218 GCF_001654015.2 Drosophila navojoa | reverse complement strand
GAAAAATGTTTCATTAGTGGTGCAAATAAGAAAATGTTGTTTTGCATTTTTTTTTGTTTTGCATTATTATTTTTTATTTTTATTTTTTTTTTTTTTTTTTCATTTTTTTTGGTTTTTTTTTTTTTTTTGTCATTTTTGTTTTTGTATTTTTTTTTTTTTTTGCTTCCTTTCCAATTTTGTTATTGTAACTGTTATACGCCATTGCAAGTCCAATTCAAGTTTGAAAAACAAGCCAAACTGCCAAAAACTAAATGAATCAATCAATCAATCAAAACTACCAAAAATTATAAATACATTAAGCGAAAATGTTTTGCAGTAAGCAGAAAATACTATTGGGAGCTCAATATTTTGATTTTGGTTTTTTTTTTTTTTCTTTTTGCTGTTGTTGTTTTTGTTATTTTCGGGTCGGTCAATTGGAAATTGGAAAAAGTTGTTGTTGTACAATTTTCGTTATGGTATGCAAGTGTGTACGAGTATGTGTATGTGTGTGTGTAGGTGTGTGTTTGGATGTTCATACATATGTACTTATGTATGTTGTAAATGTGATCAATTTCTACATTTCATCATTTATCTATAGAGACATAGACAGTGTGTTCAAAGCACGTGTGTGTTAGTGTGTATGTGTGTGTGTGTGTGAGCATATTTCAAATAGATTCGTGTGCCAAATGCATACATACATAGCTGTTATACATGGATGTATGTATGCATGTCCTGATGTCAACCAAAATTCCGTTTTGATTTTCAATTTTTTACGAATTTTGTTACAAAATTTTCAAGCAATAGTAAAGCATATGTGTATGTGTGTGTGTGTGTGTGTGTTAGTGCGCAATGGAACCTCACGTTGTTGTTGTTGTTGTTGTTACAGATGTATGTAGTTATCTTAGCTGTCAATTAGTATTTAGTTAAGCCTTAGTTGATTGCATTCTAACTATGATTAAATTGCGTTGCTAATCAAAAAGTTAAATTATCGAAATGAAAATCTGAAGAAAATCGATATACATATATATACATTACATATATATACTGTTATGTACGTAGCGTACTTGGAGTACTTGGAACAAAATGCAATTTTGTACAGATTAAAAGAGTTAAGCTTTGAACAAAGCAATACGAAGCCAAACGAAACGAAACGAAACGGAACGGAACGGAATAGAACGCAATAGGCGAATGCGAAATGCAGCTGAAAAGTAGGCAATATTTTTGTAATTTTGTTAATTTCTTTCTGTATTTGTTTTGCTTTGAAGCTTTTGTTTTCTTATTATTTTTTTTTTTAAATTGAATATGCTATTTATAGACTTAATGAATAAATATATATGTGCATATGTATGTGCACATATACATGAATTTCTTTACATATATATGTGTATATTTTGTAGATTTTTTTCTTGTTTTTAATTTTTCTCTCATTATTTTTTTTTTAGTTTTGTTTTTCATTTCAATTCGTTTTTTTTTTTCATTCTTTCCTTTCGTCGAATTTGTTTTTTTTGCTTTTTTACTATTGTTGTTCCTGCTGCTGCTAGCGTTATGGATTGTAAAAGATGAATGACTCTAAGGTAGAGAATGCGATCATCATTATCATCATCATCAACATCATTATCATCATAATCTTCTTCAGCGTCATTGTGAACTTCTTCATGTTCATCTTCTTCATCATCTTCTTCATCTTCATGTTCATCTTCTTCATCATCTTCTTCATCTTCATTATCATTATTATCATCATTTATTGTTCTTATTGTACACTCTTTGTGCTCCTTTTCTATACACACACTCTCACACACACTCACTCACTCACGCACATACACACACACGCACACACATGCACAGAGTTTGTACTTTGTTTGCTCTTCATCTTCTTTTGCTGTTGTTGTTCTTGTTGTTGTTGTTGTGTGTGTGTGCTCTGCTTTCTTTCCTTAGCTTTTGCTTTTTCTTTGCCTTTATAGGTTTTATGTTTGTTTCATTTTCAATTCTATTTTTTGTTCACTTTGTTTTTCAACGATCTTTCACTTCACAGGTTTTTCATACTTTTCTTCTTCTTCATTTTTATTTTACACTTTTATTTTTTATTTTTTTCAATTATTTTTTGCAAGTTTTTCACATTTCGCATGCGACACAGTTTTTGTTGTAATTTCTTTCTGTACTTCTCTTTACTTGTTACTTTGCTATTCATTAGTTTCTACCAAGTTTAGTTTTCGTTACTCATTTTTCTTCGTTTTATCATTTTCTTTTTGCTTTATTTCATTTGCTCAGCCGTTTCGTTTAGTTAGTTAAGTGTGGTATATTTTTGGTTCCGTATTCGTTTTAGCTCAATGCGCCCCAACTCCAATGACAATGCCTAACGGTGTCAGTCAGCTATGTGTGTGTGTGTGAAGTACATTTGCTTGTGTGTGTGTGTGTGTTAGTGTGGTACAAATGCCACAGCTGCCAATCAACAAACACTCAATGTGCATTTCCCAACACTGTTTCCCATTGAATATGTGTGCGTGTCTGCTTATGCATGTGTGTGCGAGTGTGTGTGTCTGTCTGTGTCCATGTGTTAGGGAAGCACACTTGTGTTTCGCGATATGCCTGGCATTGTCCAACACTGTTTTATAATGCATGTATGTGTGTTGTGTGTGTGTGTGTGTGTGTGTGTGTTAGTGTATGCTTTAAACTTCTTGCTTTTCAATAATTCTGTAATTTTGCTTTGTTTTGCTGTTCAAATTTAGTCAAATTCAATGATAACGCGATATTCATCGCATAAACATTGAATACGCGATATCAACTGAGTGTTTCACTGGAACTTTTGGCAATGCAACCAAATGGGGAAAATAAGAACAATACAATTATACCAGTACATATGTATGTGTGTGTGTGTGTGGGAGTGTGTGTGTGTTTCATGTTTCATTGTTTCATTCAATTATTAATTTGTATTGCTTTTGCTGGCAGTTCAGACGATCATGTTTTTGTTTTTGTTTTTTTTTTTTTGTAGAATCTTCTTTTAAGTTTACAATACAAAATACAATTAAATCCATGCAATTGGTGTTGCTTTCTTCAACTTTGACATGTGTGTGCGTGCGTGTGTGTGTGTGTGTGTGTGTGTGTATGGAGTTTATGCATTTGTTATTTCGTTTTCGTTTTGCACTGTTTTTTTTTTATTATTTTTTATTTGTTTTTTTTTTTTTTTACATATACTTTGAATTTTCATATAATATATCCTATATTTGATTTTGTGATTTATCTCTTGTTTTTCGTTTTTGTTTTTATTGTTGTTTCTTTTATGCAAATTAAAATATTAAAGGCTTCATTTGTTTTAGAATGTAGATTTAGAATTTTAAGAATCGAATTCAGATTTAATTAATTAATTATTTATTTATTATTATTTATTGTGTGCTTGTTTGTTTGTTTGTTGTTGTTGTTGTTGTATTGGCTGTTTGCTAGATTGTACTCGTACTCGATTTCGTAGGAAATGGATTTATGATGCTTGATTCACATATACATGTGTATGTATGTATATGTATATATGCATGTATTAATAGAACATTTGGGCTTCATTCATTCTAGGTAGGCCAATTGTGACATGTTCTTGTTGTGTGTGTGTGTTGTTGTTGTTGTGTGTTTGAAGGTAACTACGAGCCTGCTTACAAATTTAAAATATTCTCTTAATATGCTCAACATTTCTCTTTAGCTTAAGTATGATTGTTGTTTGTTTGTTTGTTTGTTGTTGGTGTTGTGCTTCTCATTTGTTTATGTATTAGATTTGAAACAGAATTAACTTAAATTTGTAGACACTTGCTGCTGTCGTTGTTTGTTGTTGCTGATGTTTGTTGCTGCTGTTGTTTGTTGTACTTTATTACAATTTGTATGTATTCCCATTGTTGTTTGTTGTTGTTTGTTGTTGTTGTTGTTATTAATCTATAGCAGAAAATTATGCTTGTTTCGCTGTTGTTGTTGCTGTACCTGTTTGCTCACTGTTGTTGCTGTTGTTGTTGCTGTTGCTGTTGCTGATGTTGTTGTAGCTGCTGCAGCTGGCATTCGATTTGTTGTTGCTGCTGCCAGCTGCTGTTGCTGCTGCTGCTGCTGCTGCCGCTGCCAGCTGCCACAGCTGCTCTCAGTAGTCGCGTGCGTCTTGGAGGGGGGGGCGAGGCCTGGCTCAGACATCTGCCGTGCGCGATGTTATGCTCGGCGATCGCGAGTGTATTACAACCTTGTGGCCGTTTTTTGTCACAAAACCATCGCTCTCAACGAGCACGGCCGTTTGGCGGCCAGCGCTGCCGCCACTGCCGGCGCTCTGGCCGCCGGGACTGCCGCTTCCATTTCCGTTGCCATCGTTCGGACTATTTACAATGCCACCGCCACCGCCATCGGCATCGGCTGCATCGTGGCCACCATTGGCGCCGCCCGCATCGTGATCATCGTGATCATGCGGGCCATTGTGATCGGCTGCATCCGCATGGCTTTCGGCTGCACCGGGATCGGCTGGATCGTGGCTGCCATTGGCATCGCCACCGCCTTCAGCATTGCCATCGCCGTCGGCATCGTTTCCACCGCCGACGCCGCCGCCGCCGCTTTCCACGCGCGCCTTGTGCTTGCGCCAGGCGTGCTGGATGAGGCGGGCGCAGTACTCCTCGCGCTGACGCCAGAGCGTTGAGGAGACGGGCTCGTAGCCCTCGGTGTCGGGTCGCGCCGCAATTTCGCCAATTTCGCCCGTCTCCTCGATCGGATTGCCCTTGCGCGCGAAAAAGTCTTTGGTGAGGGCGTCGAGTATGTCCACGCAGTACATGAGATCGCCTCGACAGATGGGTATGTCCATCGATATGATTTTGTACTTGTTCGGCTTGTGTATCTGCAGCGGCGGCTCGAGCACATCGAGGAACTCCGATAGCTGATCGTAGCGTATATACTGTGTACCCTCGGGATCAAACTGCTGCCAGATCTCGTAGTACATGTCGTAGTCGTCGTCGGTTAGACCCTCCTGCACATCTTCGGTGGCCTGACTATAGTTCTCAAGAATGACAGCAATGTACATATTAATAACTATCAAAAAGCTTATAACTAGATATGAGAGGAGAAACGTTATTCCAACGGTCGCTGAACCACAATTGCCCGGATAGCCTTTGTCGTTGTCGGGTGGATCGCATGCTTCCTCATTGATAATGGCGTCGAGTACACCATCCCAACCGGCTGAGGTAGACATCTGCTCGTTTAGCGTATGCGCGAAATGCAACCGATAGATCGATAAATCGATTGATCGACAGATCGACAGATTGATTGATCGATTTAGATCGATCGATATGTTTAGTGTTTAGTTTGTTTGGTTTTTTGTTGTTGTTGTTTTCATTTTGAATTGAATTGCATTCGGTAGCGGCATAAAACGCATTTGTGGACGGCAGAGTTGAGCGGTTGGATGGTGTTTTTTTTTTTGAGTATTTTTTTTTTTTTTTGGTATTTTTTGTATATGTTGATCGTTCGTTGTGTTTGTTTGTTGTAGTGGGTCGATCGTAAATGGTCGATCGTGTCAGAATTGTAGTTACGTGTCGTACGTATGTGTGAGTGTGTGTGTGTGTGTGTGTGTGGGCAGTGAAAGAAAAGTTTAAGACAGAAGATACAATAACAAGAAGAGTCATTAGTCAAACGTTAGGTTAATGGATCACTTGGTTAAGCAAATCTAAGTAGTTGTTAGGTATGTTGGGCATATGGTAGTTGTAGTAGTTGTAGTTAGTAGTAGTTGTTGTTGTTGTAGTAATGGTTGTGGTTGTGGTTGTGGTGGTAGTGTTGGAGGTGGTTCACAAACGATATAAACTGTTTGCTTGAATGCGGTTAACTGAGTAACTGGCTTGCAAATCGGGCCATATTGAGGTGTAGGCCACACATACATCTGGATATGCATATATGTATGTGTCTATGTGTGTGTGTAAGTGTGGCGGCCAGTCTTGAGTCGCATAACGGTTTGATGGCCAAACAATGTAGCGGTAAATGCAAGCGGGAGCTATGTTCGTTCGTTTGAATTGGTTTTGCGAACAGAGCAAATCGAAAGCTCAAAGAGTTGTAAACAGTTAACAGAGACAGACAGGGAGCGAGAGAGAGTAAGACAGAGACAGATGGAGAGTGAGAGAGAGAGGGTTAAAGAGAGACAGTGTATATGTGTAAGTGACATAGAGAGAGAGAGAGAGAGAGAGGGGAAGAGAGCGTAGCGTAGTTTTGTATTTCTTTTGGCGTTTGAAAACGCGCGAAAGTTTTGTTTATTTATTTTTGCATTGTGTCATGAGGAAATTACAAAATTTCATTTGGCATTTGTTGATAGAGCTGAATTAGATTTGTTTTTTTTTTTTTTATTATTATATATATATATGAATGAATAACTAAGGGTATGAATTAAATGAAACTAATGGGAGTTAAAATGAATAGTTATGTACAAAGGATCAGTCATGATCTTTGAGCAGAACGACTTAAAATGAGCTTCAGCTCACTTGTTTGAGAAGTTGCTGAAAGCTCAATGAAGCTGCTGATATGCGTGGCATATGGAATACGATGCATAACCAAAGAGTAACGTGATTAAAATTGTGAATGAGAAAAAAAACTGGCTCTAATTTAGCTTTTACCAACAACTACCGCAGCTTGAATCAACATTGTGATGTTGCCACTAAAACAAAATGGCGCACACGGCAAGTGGCAACATTGGTGGAGACGATCAGTATCGATAGATCGATAGCACGATCGCACGATGGCCGATCGTCAGCGTGTCTGTGTGTGCTTAAGCGCGGACAGAAACGTTGCCAGAGGCTGTGCGGCGCCAGGTGCCAGACCTGCCAGACCGCTCGCATTGCACTGGGCGGTTATGCTGGGTGGTTGGTGGTGGTGGTTCTGTTTGGTTTGGTGTGTTTTAGTGTGGGGGCGTGGCAACATCACCCAACGACAACAACAATAGACAACATAAACCGTTAACGGAATTGTGGCAGAAACGCTTACCTGAAACAGCAATATCATGCTCTGGCCAAACGTCTTGAAGTTGTAGACATCGTTGATGCCGCTCTTCTCCTTCACGTGCATGAAGAACGACATGCCGAAGATGGCAAAGATGAACATCACCAGGAAGAGCAGCAGACAGATGTTGAACAGCGCCGGCAGCGACATCGCCAGTGCGAATAGCAGAGTTCGTATGCCCTTGGCGCCCTTCACCAGCCGGAGGACTCGGCCCACTTTGGCCACGCGCACCACACGCAGCAGCGTGGGCGACACGAAGTATTTCTCGATAATATCGCTAAGTACAAGACCTGCAGGGCGCGAGCGTCGATTGAGAAATTGAGTGTTCAGAATTATTGATGGCAGTTAACTAGAATGGGGCTCAGTTCAGAATGGGGAGTTCAGACGGGGGCCGGGGGATCGAAGGGAATGGAGGGTTTGCCTCTGTGTGCGGCAGGGGCTCAGCGCAATCAGAGTTGCACAAACAAGACACTAAAACAAAGAAACACAAATTAAGTTGAGTAGGGGGCGCTGGGAGGGCGGGGTAGCGCAATATTAACAATTTACATAGCTGAAATATTGAAAGTGTTAGGATAATACACACAGACACAGTTGTTCGCTTGATTTACCCAACACTCGTACACAAACAACAAATCAATCAAATCAAACAAATACAAATACAGATACAGATACAAATACAAATACAGTTACAGATACAGATACATATAGTATATATAAATGGATAGCGGATATACATATAGTATGTACAATTGTCTGATGAAATGATAATTGAATTTCCCATTAAGTTGCAAAACCTTTCTGAGAAGAAGAGAAAGAAGTTTTCAAACGATACGGCAACGTTGCCATAAGAGAGCAAGAATAGAACGGCTCTTAGAGCGGATAAAAGAGATAGGAATCGAAAATGTTTGCAATTTAATCGAAATTCGATGAAAGCGTTTAGCATATAAGGTTCCATAGACTATACACAACGATCTAAGATCTCTATAATCGATTTGTTTTTCTCTTTTTTTTAAGCCCCGATCTTTATGTATAGTATATCCACTTTCATAATGCTACGCATTGTTAATATCATTTCATTTGAATACAATCATAGGATATACATACATATATACACAATATCGGAGTTACTAGTCGATACCGTTACGTTACGAAACAGAAAACAACAAAATAGCTAAAACGGAAAACATCAACATAAGATACACACAGATATTTATACAGATATACGTATTCTTAAGTACGGGTATACAGCGGTGTCATACAACTTACATACATACATACATACATAGTACACATGGGTATGTTGAGTAAAAGAAAAAGAGAGAGAAAATCAAAGGAAAAATGAAAAACGGTAAAAGTAAGTTTTAGCTGTAACTTGAAGAGCAACGGTAAGCAGCAACACTTAGAGTAGAGGATATCCATTTTTAAAAGTATTTTTTTTTTAAAGAAAGTATTTTGTTTAGTATTTTTCTTTGTTTTTGCTAGCGCAGAGGCGTTGAAAGCAGCAGCAGGCGTATGCGCAGGTGTAGGCGAGGGCGTAGGCGTAGGCTTTGGGCGTTGGCATCGAAAATCATCTCGTGGCGCATGTCTTTAGAGATGTCTTCATAGAGTTGACTTAAGAGCTTTCAGTTGTTGTTGGTTTTCTCGTTTAGCTTGGTTCATTATTTGGTTCGGGTTAACAGATATATATATATATTTTGTTGATATATATATATGCATATGTAGTAGTGGTGTGTGTGAGCGTCTTTAACTTTTAGCGATAATCCGAAGCATATTTTAAGAGTGCCAAACATCAGCAAAAAGTTCGTTTGTTGCCCAATCGCGCTCAGGGAGCTCGAGCGAGAGCGCGAGAATGAGAGAACAAGATAAAGGTGAGTGGAAGCGAGAGCAGCTCAACTGCTGCATACAATAATTTTGAAACAATATGTTCATTGGCATCTCATTCTCTAGTTGATACGAAATGCGCACTAGTGTGAGCGAGAGGGAAATGGGGGGCACTACACACAACTGATAGCTGAGCAGTGGGCAGACACTAAACACAACTCAACTGAAAGCTGGCTGAACAAACGAACTGATGCGATTGGTTGAAATTGTAAAATGGAGTCGAGTAAGAAGAAGAGCATAGCGAGCAGTATTGAATGCCTATGCGTTATGCCTAATGACAGGCTAATTAACAAAAATGAGAATTAACGGGAGCGAATTCACGAAAAAGAGAAAAAGAGAGAGAGAGAGAGAGAGCGGGAGCGGGAGAGCGAAATATAGCGAGAGAGCGAAAGAGAGAGAGAGAGATAGAGAGTGGAGTGAATGTGAAAACAAAACAGAAAAAAAATATATATTATTTCTTGTTTTTTTTTTTTTACACATATTAAGTCAAATGATAAGCACTAAAACTAGTTAAAACTAATGAGAGTTTTCATAAATATATTTGGTTTTTCTGTTTTCTCTTTGCCCACTTTGGTTCAATGCGGGAGTTGCTGAGGTTGCGTAGTTCTATTTACCAGGTATGTAGATCTATCTAAATATTTCGTATGCGTTTTACTACGTTCATAGTAAAGTACATAATCTCCATTGCAGATTGGACCAAAACCATTAAGAAGATTCAGGCTAGTGCCACGGTATTTGCTTGAGTTCGAGTTGGGTGGATTTTCAACATGGTTGCCAATGGGACGCATAACATATAAGGCGGAGTTAAATCATAAACGGGTCACGTTATCCAACCAGTTATGCTACACACTATACAAAAATTGGAGGGTACGGCCAGGTGTTTGGGGCCAAGGCAGCAGTCGTACGCGCATGTGTGCTAAACAGCGCGCACGGCCATTGCGTTGGCTGGCCGGGCGAATGGGGATTGACAATCGTCAAAATTTCTATACCGGGCAGTAGCTGACAGAGTTATGCAACCGACAATCGCACAGATCGGTAGAGAGTTGTGGAATGCCTGTTGACACCTAACTCTGATTGAATCTTATCGTCGTCTTTATCAATAACATTTCATTTTCGTTTTTTTTTTTTTTTGCGTTCTGTGCAAGCCATTTTGTGTGAGTGTGTGTGTGTGATATAGTTTAGCTTTTTTTTTTTTGTTTATTATTTATTTAGGTAAATCGCTGTTATTTGCTATTCGCTTATTTGTTACGTTTTTTTATCAAAAGTTTTTCTTTTTTTTTCATTTTGCATTTACAAAGCGTAGTTTTTTTAGTTTTTTCTTTTTTTTTTTTTTGTACGTTTGTTTTGTCTTAGTCTTGTTTTAAAAGCGTGTATTAATATATTCGTCTATAAGGATATCACTTGGCGTATTGCATTGGGGTCGAACAGTCGAAGCCAAAGAATGAAGCATACTTTAAGGCGTTTTTTAATTTCAAGCATTTGCTTTAGAGTTTCGGCATTAAAATTTATATTGAAAGTTGTTTGTATTTGTTTTTTTTTTTTTTAAATACTTATTGAAAGTGCGCTTGAGAAACGTTTGGCGCGTGTGTCACATAAAGAAGCAAAGCATTAGAACAGTAAAGGAAAAAAAAGAACAACCTCGGCCTGGGGCTTCCCTTGGCCAGGTTACTTAGAAGTAGATTGAAGCGAGTTTTTTTTTTTCACATATGAAATCATAATCCGAAAAAGAAAATATGTATATACGTATTGTAATTGGAAGGGCATCGCCTATCTGGGAGTCATACTTCGAGCAAAAGGGTTTCAGCATGGATGGGCGTGGGGGCGCGGAATTTGTCGTTGGTCAGATTCAACGGGCGAACAGCAGCAGAAATGATAACAGCATCCCTTTTATGTACACGGAGTAGTATAAAATGGAAGCTTTCTGTTGCAAGTATTAATGTAGTAAAGCATATTTTAAGCCATCTTTTGTACAGTTTTGGTTGGATGTTTGGTCCACACACATTGAGCCATAGCCATAGATATATATAAATATTTTAAGATCTTATCTATCCAAAAACGAACCGAAATTGATTGAAAAGTAGATGAAGTAGAAGAAGTAGCAAAAAGTAAACGATAATTCGGTTTGGGATTCCGATTGAACTATACATATTTTGAGGTATTCCCAATTTGTTGGCCCGGACTGTTGGCACATATTGTTGATCTCACTTCGCTTTCGATTCGATTGTGTGTGCTTACGTATGCGCGATTGTTAAGCTGTAGCAATAAAAATGAGCGGAGCTCGCCTCTGATCGAGGCTGGCGTTAAAAAGTTGTAAAATAAAACTTAAACTTAAGGAATATTATAATGGATTAAAACATAATTGTAATATAATCGTTAATAATTAGTAATAATATTCAGGAATCGATATCTCAATATGGTTTGAACGACAGTTACAACATCAATTTAATTACATATATGGACACCAATACATGAATTGAGTTCAACAATTTAATTTTTACACATTTAAATTTAATAATTTAATTTAATTTCGAGTAAACAAATACAGTAGATACAGTTAATTTACTATGTAATTTTCAACAAACGAACAACATTTATAAAAGGCGTACGGAAATCAAAGAGGTGTTGCTCTGGTATAACAGTTAAAAGCAGTGGTATAACAACTGACAACTGTTATACACTCTTAGCAAAGCCAACATTAAAAAAATGAAAAACAAGCTATGAAATCATATGGAATACACCTTGCCAAGGTATAACAGTCAACATCACTAGTATAACAACTGTTGACTGTTATACAGTCTCAGCAAGGTCAACGTTAAACTAAAAGAAAACAAGCTAACAAATCATTTGGAATACGTTAAGCACAACGACATTAGTTTGCTTCACATAATATCCAGCGCCTTTGCCAATCAACATAGACGGATTATTTATGCCACGACTGTATGGACAGTCTGGTCTATGTGGGAATTGGCAACGAGCTCAAATCATTATGTGAACAAGCAACAACAAATAAATTAGATTACGATTTTGTTTAGTTAATTAAACTTTTTTTTTTTTTGGTTTTGATACAGAACAACAACAATAAGAATTACGATAACGAATTACGAATCAACATTTAAACGAATACTTGTTGGGAAATTGCATTTTACGTTTAAGAACGACAGCAAAGTTAGTAACAATTACATATTTATATAGATAAAGGAATAAGGAGAGCGTTCTGTGTCACAAAATAATAGAGAGAGACAGACAGAAAGAGAGAGAGAGATATATAGAGAAACATACACACATACAGCAAGAGCGTACGGTTATGTGGAGTTTTGGGTTTGGAACTTGGATTATTTTTGTTTTGGGCCTATTTAAGCTTTATGGCTTTTTTTTTTTGTATATTTTGTTGGTATTTGCAAGTACAAAATTGATAAGTTTTTGGCATTTTTACTTACCTAAGATGGATAAAATGACAACTACTACATCAAATAAATTCCATGGCTCAATAAAATAGTGATATCGTAAAGCGAATATTTTTAATAGACATTCGGAACTGAAAATAACTACGAATATCGCATTCAGATAGTCAAGGACCGCGTTGTACGTGTCCGACGCATCGTAACGATCGAGTGTCATGGTGAACATGTTTAGACCAATGAATAACATAATGATTATATCGAATTTCTTATCGGTTACTATTTCAAAGACTATTGCTTGTGGACGCCACTGTAAATGAGAGAGAAAGAGAGAGAGAGAGAGAGTGGAATCGAAAATAAACAAAAATCAAAAATATAACATAAAATTTTTTTGTTTTTTTGGTTTTGTTGGTTTTGTTTTTGTTTTGGTTTTGGTTTTGGTTTTTTTCGGGATGACGTCGTGGATACCGAAAGTAGAGAGAAGAGAGATAAGAAAAAAAAGAAAATAGAAGAGTTTGGTATAAGTACTTGTTTGAGGTTAAGCACGATCACAATTACTTATGTGTATGTATATGGTTATGTACATATACACTAACACATACACACGCATGTGCTTGTAGTTAGTTAACAATACCATGTATGTACATAGACATAGGCTGTACTTATGTAACTAGTTAATACGGAGAGTAGTCCAACTTCAAACTTAGTTGGTATTTTATATAAGTATATTTGGTATTTTTTTATATTAGGTTTAGTATTGGTATTAGTTATATGTTATAGATTAGATTTGATTTGATATCGTTTCATTTCATTTCGTTTCGTTTATCGTTGCCTAAATACTCTTTGCGTGGTAGATCTGTGCCAATAGCAATCTTTTTTCCATGAACAGCGCGCGCCCACCTGTATGTACAGTAGAGTATGCGTAAATTGGACAACATTTGAGTGTGTGAATAGATATTAATAGATAGAGCAACAGATTAGAGTTGATAGTGTGACAGTGAGTCGGTGCGCTTTGATTATCATTGAATAATTGTTACTTAATATGAGAGCAGACAATTTCATTCAACTACATCTTAAGGACAGACAGCATTCGCAATTGATTATTGATTATTTGAGTTGATTATTGATTAATTGATTACTTGATTAATTGATTATTTAAGTATGTTTTCTTTTTTTTTTGTGTTTCGAGTACAGTTTAGAGTATTTAGTATAAAACGTGCTGCTACAGTCGTGGTCTGATAGTTTTAATGTATGTTCGTTGGGCCGCAAGGGGAGGGGGATTTGGTTAAAGTCTTGAATTTTGGATCGTTTCATTGATCGGAACATGCCTCGTAGCTGTGTCTAACATAACTTGATTTGTGTCTTCTAACGCTACACAACATGCCCAAACATGATTCAGATTCACGTGCCATTTAATTGAAATTTAGTCAATAAAAAGAAATGAAGAAACATGCACTTAGATTGCCTTTATAAGGAGAGAGAGAGAGAGAGAGAGTACAAGAGAGTGTATATTGAGAAATATATATATATATATTTATAAATATATAAAGAGAAATAGAAAGAGAGATATAGAGCATATGTACATAAATTGATTGTTTTTTGTTTTTATTTATTTTTACAGAGAATTTTGGAATTGTTTTTTGAATTTTGGCATAAATTTCATGTTGGTCTAGGTTACAAATGGCAGACATAAAAATGTTTAAGTACAGACAACCATACGGACACAATACTTAAATATTGTTATTGAAATGAAGTATTAAGTATTATTATTTAAGAAACAAACAGTAGTATGTCGAGAGCATAGTATATACTTCAAGGAGTCCGCTCAATGGCAGCGGTAGCGTGCCCTCATCAATGTCGATCCGATGCACAAGATGTTTCACATACACCATTAAACACATATGCATCTGTATATATATCAGGGGAGATGTATATATATATGCATGTGTGTGGAGCTTAACAGGTTGTGCATACCACACACTACGGCTGCTATTCCAGCGACTCGACTTTGCGCTTGTTTTAAGATCCATTTATTCAACTTGAACAAAATATTGCTAGAGAACAGGGCCTTTATTTTTTTTTTTTTTAGATTTAAGATTTTAGAATTGAATTTGAATTTGAGATTGCATTGTTAACAGATTTGCAAGGGTATTCGTCGGGTCGAAGTGTCAGTGCGTGGCAGTCCCAGTTCGGTATTCGTTCATAATATTGTTATAATTGCATATTCGGTTTTCGTTAACTCATAGAAAAAAGTAGATATATATATATATATTACTATATATATAGAGAGAGAGGTGTATATATATATATATACAAATTGAGTACGATTGGCACAGATGACGCGATCACGAACTATTTTCTCGTTTGATATTTGCATTATTTGATTATTCATATTTTCATTTTAGATATATCTGTATATATAGAAATATTTGATATATCATTTAGTATTCGTTTTATGTGTAGCAATCGAGCTGAGTATTTTGAAATGGATTTGATGCCATTTCGAAAGGTTTTTAGCAAAAATAATTGCAAATCGAAGATCTAATTTTTTGAGCTCGCATTGCAAAAATTAAATATAAATTTTTTGCTCATATTATTTTATATTATTTTGTTGATAATTTAAATATATATTCGTTTTTTTTTTTCTTTTTGTTATTTTGATTATTAATTAGTATGTTTTTGATTGAGTTGGTTTACTATGTTATTTAGTATTTATATCATACTTTGAGTATTTTGTACTTTTTTTTTTTTTGGTTTGTTTTTGGTATTTATTTTTGTTGTCTTACCCTTGGTCTTGGAATGGCTTTTAATGGTTTTTTAGAGCCCATCTTTTTCATAGCATTATAGTACTTTTTCTGATCTTCTGTCATGAACATTTCTAATGATCCACCTGCTTTTTTCTTTTGCTCATTAAAATTATCAATGATAACACCAATGAACAGATTGAGTGTGAAAAATGATCCAAATATGATGAAGAACACGAAATATAAATACATGTAGATGTTCGTTTCACGAATCGGCTGCTTGTCCACCTGGTTATCGTTTATCGATAGCGATAACGATGTATAGATTTTGTGGAATTTTTCGTGTTTTTGGCAATTTTGACATCGGTTGAGGATTTCGTTTTCGTTTTGGTTTTTGTTTATTGTGAATGGATCATTTTTAGTGTTATACGGCAGTGTTGTTGTGTGGTTTGTTGTTGTTGTTGTTGTGGGTGGCCAGAGTAGTAGTTGATAGTTGTTATGTTGTATTGTGTTGTTGTAGTAGTTGTTGTTGTTGTTGTTGTTGTTGTAGTTCATATAAAAAAGAAGAAAAAAATGTATAGATAGAAATGTTGATTAATTGAAAATTACGTTAAATACTTATAGATTCGTATAGAGAATATATGTAGTATATTTATATATAGGATTGCGTTTACTTCATCTTTTTAAAGCGCATAACCAAATAAACATGAGTTGAGCGTCAAGTTTTTTTTTTTTTTCATTTTCATATATACTATATAGTATATATGTATATGCATATAGGCAAGTAAAGTAAATAAAATAAGGAAAAGGAAAGGAACTGAAGGGCATTACCTCTCGTGAATCGATAGCATCGTTCATTATTTGTATCCAGCCTTTAAAGGTCGCCACTTGGAAAAGGCACAGATACGCGTTACCTACATGATCGAAATTCATTGCTGAATTCACCCACGTGTAGTTCTCGCTCTCGCATGCATTGCGATTTGGTATTATCTCGTGGCTGAGCTTTGTTCCATTTAAATCTTCGCACTGCATTCAGCATCGCCAGCATCATCATTGTCGTCCGGAGCATCATCATCGAATTGTGTTTTCATTGAAAGTGTTTGTTTGATTTTTTTTTTGTGTTTTTATATTTTTGAGATTTTGTTTAAAAATAAATTAATTTCAGTTATGCGTAAGTTATGTTAGGCGAATTTATTTACAACTGCTTCTACACTGCCCAAAATTTTACTGATATGCAAACGAAAAAAAAAATCATCGAGAAAACTATTCACAAAATTATTGTTAATTATTATAATATTAGAAATACATCTATAGAGCACGTAAATGTTCTATACAAAATTTGAAGCAAAAATTTAAGTCAGTTTATCAAAAAAAATTATGTCAATTAACTTGACTGTATTGCAGTAAAAAAATAATTTTGTATCTTGGCCTGTTTCCTTCTTTTAGGCAGTGTAAAAGCAATCATTGAATTCAAGAAAATTTAGGCTAAGCTACGGCTAATTACAAATAAATTTATTACAAGTAACTTGTAAAGGCATATTGCATGTATATTTGTGTGTGTATGTGTGTGTGAGTGTGTTGTTTCAGCAGCTAATTAGCATTGTATATAGTTATATATATATATATAGGTGGGTATATATATATTTTAGCATTTGATGGCTGCCACTGGGCCAGCACTGAGAATAAGTTCTTAAAGAGTATTTTGTGCAAAAGGCAAAACTAAATTCTAGTACTAAACGAGTGTACTAAATATAATTAATTAATGATTAATTGGTTGGTTTTTCTTTTCTGCATGGGTATTGGTGCAGCAACAGTCGAGTGTCGCATACAACTTGGAGTTAAGTGTATTGAGTACTTGATTTATAATTCGGATATGCAACTATTCATGCTCTGTGCCTAACTGAAATGCTATCTAGGACGCGATACAGTTGGGCATTATTATCGGAAGTACATTGTACAGAGTACAGAGTATACAGCATACAGCATACAGCATACAGCATACAGCATACAGCATACAGCATA
>NW_022046311.1:0-25203 GCF_001654015.2 Drosophila navojoa | reverse complement strand
ATACAGCATACAGCATACAGCATACAGCATACAGCATACAGCATACAGCATACAAGATGCACTCTGTACATAGTACATAGAGTATAGAATACAGTATCATATATATGTATACATGATAGTTGGGTATTACACCGGAGTATGTACAGCAGCATATTTACAAGTTGATGCCTAGACAAGTACGAATACATTCTCTCTCTGATACTCGCACTTAAATCAACAGCGACAAAAATGAAGCAAGAAGATATGTGATAAGTACGAGCGAGCGTACGAACGAGTAGACTAGATAAGTGCGAGTATTTCGAGTATTAATTTTGATTATAGTTTTCGATCAACTATTTACGAAAAATAGATGCAAAGATACGCATTTCATAGGTCTAGTTTGAAGACCACTTCAATTCGGATTTGAGATCGAGTGTTTTGATTTTCTTGAATTTCTTGCTAATTAATGGCTGCTTGGATTTCGGGTCGAAAAGTGGCACAAGATTCTTTGCACCAGTTTTGGACTTTCGTTTTGTATATATATAAATATTTTCGTTTGCTTTTTGGTTTTATTTTGTATTTGGTATTTTGAATTTTTGGTTTGTTTTGTTTTGTTTTTGGTAAAAACGTGGGAACGTACCTTAAAATATTTTCCAGCAAAAAGCTGTACACCCATTATGGCAAAAATTAGCCAAAATATTAGACACACCAATAGCACATTGAAGATGGACGGTATAGCTTGTACCAGCGCATTAACGACGACCTGGTTTCATGATAATTTTGTTACGATATCATTTTCATTTTTATTTTTGATTTATATTTTAATTATGCGAATTTCATATTGTTTTTATTTTATTATATTTTTGATTATTTATTCGGGTCGTCGTTTTCGATGTTCGATGTTGGGAAGGTTTTTTTTTGGTTGATGTGGATAGTTGTGGATATCAGGAGCAGTTTTATTTTTTGTGTTGGTGAATTATGTTTTTTTTTTTTTGTTTTTTGGTTTGGGGGAGTATATAGAATATAATACAATAAATGCAGAGAGAGTTATTTAGTCAATTTGGCAATAAAAGTTAGCAATTTATAGTTATATAAGTTAGAGTTGTTGTAGTTAGTATGTGTAGTAAGCATGATATAGTACAGTTACACTATTTATAGATCAGTTGGGTGTGAGTGAGTGTGTGTGTATGACAGTTTGAGAGAAAGAGAGAGAGAGAGAGAAAGAGAGGGAGAGATGATGTGATGTCTGCTTTAGTATGCTATGATAATGATGATGATAATGATGATGATGATGTTCGTGATGTGTCTCGTGATGTTCTTTGTTGTGTTCTTGTTCGAACTACTTTAGGTGCAGCATGCAGCAAGCGTTGAACTGATTTAACAGTCGATTAGTTATCACATTATTTATATATATGTATAAAGCAGCAGCAGAGGCTTGAGTGGCTTGATTTGCATATCACTAGACGACACATTTACACAGATCATGAAAGCAAGAGGCACGCAGCATAACGGAACAGAGTTCATTGAGGTGCATTAAACTCTAAGCTACAAAATAGATTTACATTTGGTGCTCGTAACCGTACGATATATATAAGTATACATAAATATAATAACTTAACTAAATATGGTTTATGGAGAGTAAGAGCGGAGAGAGAGAGAGAGAGAGTGCGTGACAGGGAGAGAGAGGTAGAGAGATTCCAACGAAAGTGCTCAGAATTCACCATATGTTTCAATTCCAATTGGTGTTGATTTTTTTTCCGCTTTCAATTATAGATTCTAATGATTACATACATATTATAGATGTATGTATATGTATGTGTTGTAATTTTCGAGTGATATAACTGAGCGTTATCTCTAATAGAGCATAGAATGCAGTTAGACTTCTAAAGAACAAGCTAAATACAAATGAGCGATAGATAAAGAGAGAGAGCGAGAGAGCGGGAGAAAGTGAGAGTGAGCGAGAGGCATAGCAAAGAGAGAGACAGAGAGGCAGAGGCAGAGACAGAGAGAGAGAAAGAGAGAGATATGTTGAAGAACAATTGGGTGTTGAGTGAGCTATAGATTTAAATAGTTTTAAAAATATTCAATTTCCAATTGAGTTCCATGTACGAGAGTAAAAAAATGCACTACGATTAACGGTACTTAAAAACATAAGATATATTTATATACATATATAGATGTATATTTAATGTAGGCATATAAATAACGTGTGTTCGATAATAACAAGAGTTTGAGTATATAAATAAATTGAGCTAATCAGTTGACAAATTATGGATGCAATCTAGAATTGTTCAACGTTACGAAATAGTCTAGGAAAATTAACAACAAACAAAAATTAGATTTTTTTATCTGCTGCACGTTGATAATTATTTTTTTAATTTTAGTATTTTTTTTTGGTATTTAACTGTTTTGCTAATAATTCGACTAAATACATTTTATGATTAAGTATTCAACTAATTAATAGATAGAGGTATTTGTGTGTGTTGTGTGTGTGTGTGTGGCTGGTTAGTGTTGTGGCATGAGTGTGTGTGTGTGTGTATAAGAGTAATTAATATCAGCGCGCGTATAAGAGAGTGTTGACAACTGCATGGGCAGCCATTTTGTTTTTGGATTTTGATCATAATGAAAATCGCTGTGGAATTTTGATTGAACTTGATAATATTTTTGTTGGTACTGAATGAATGAATATTGGAATATGTAGTATTGAGAAGCTGTTGCTGTTTGTATTCTGGTTGTTTTGTATTTGGTATTTGGTATTTTGTTGGTATTTTTTCTGTTTAGTATTTTTTTTTTTACGTAATTGGTTTAATGTATGAAAGTACGTACCCGCATGCCCTGCATACGGGACATGGCACGTAGTGGTCTCAGTGCTCTTAACGTTCGCATAGTCTTGAAGGCTTGAATACCACCAGCTCCAACAAGTGAAGCAACGAAGTTGATAAGCGATACCTAGTTTCGATATAGTTCGAATAGTGCCAAGTTTAACAAATTTATTTTAAATAAAGTTACGATTAATATAAAAGTGTTTTTGATAATTTGGGTTTCGAATTTCCATTTTTTGTTTGATTTGATTTTTCTTTTCTTTTCTGTTTCTTGTTTTGGGGTAAGTTGGGTTTGTGTTTGTCCTGTCGTACTTGTTCTTGTTTCTTCAAATACATACATAACTGAATTATAAGCATATATATATGTATATATAAATGTCAACTGTTGCCTGCTGTAGTCGGGCGAAACCTACGTAAACGAACCTCAACGGAACTCAGTTGCCTTTCGCATTTGGCTTGAGCAGCTCTAGCACTTAAATCGACATTACTTATATGGTAGCCTAGTATTTTGTTTATGATATAGTATATAGCATATATATAATAATAAGATGGAGGTATTTAAGGTATATATTTTTGTAGTACTTGCAAAACACATACAACATATGTAAGTATTTAGTCAACTAGGTAGATAAACACATATATTGGAGTATAGTTATTTCGATTCGATCACACACACATACATGGAACGTGTTAACAGATACGTATATATATATAGATAGATAGATAGATAGTTTGAAGTTGGAGTAGTAGTAGTACATACTTATAGTATACTCGTTATGCATGTAACATTGATAGCTGTGGTTCAAGAATACGCTACGATTGGACAAGTACAAGTAATGCTCGAGGGTAGTTGGAGCATTCGACAACAACACAACTGGCGGGATTGAAGGGATTACGACACTCATAACATTGGATTGGTTGAATTGAGTAAAAAAACAGAACAATGGGTTGTTCAATGAGCTGTCAAAGGCAACGAGATCGAGAGCCTGTCTGTATTTGTGAAAGGAAGAGCTCTTATGCATGGGGTGGTTATAAGTTCAAGTATAAGAGTTTTAGGAATAGAAGAGATTAAAAGAGTTATTTCGGGTTGGTTGTGTAACAGTTATAAGGAATACAGAGATCGAGGGACTGTTCAGAAGAGATACTACATATGTATAAGAGTTGGTAGTATTAGGAGTTACAATAGATCAAGAATTTCGGGCTAGTTATAAGATTAGATTAATAAGTATAAGAGCGAATTGCATATGAGTAATCAAGAGGCTTTCGGTGTAAGAAGATGTTTTAAAAATCGAGAGACCGTCTGCTTATAAAGGAGGTTGAATTAACATACGAGAAAATGAGATCAAGCAGTTGCCTGTATAAGACAAATGAAGAAATGTTTCAGAGTAGTGAATACTTTGATTAATAAGAGAACAAGAGATCGAAATACTGTTTGTATAAGGGAGGGCTGACAAATAGAAACAATCGAGAGACCTCTCTTAAAGGAGCCTGACACATCTGTCTGCAACAAAGGCCTGTCCTAGGAGCGGCTATTGTTAGATTGAGGGATGATCGAGAGCCTGTCTGTACTGAGGAGAAACTTCTGGGATGAATGGGGTATATATTTTGTTTGTATACTAACTAGTTGTATATTGACTCAATGAGGGGTTGAAGATTTTCGTATATAAAAAAAGAAGAAAACATTTCGTGTTGCACCCTTCACAGCTGCACAGAGCTTCACAATGGACGAGGCCACATGCAAACGCCAATTGGGAGAGACGCATGGACCCAATGATTCAATTTTCTTATCGACATTGTCAACTAGTGTTACAGTTAAAGTTACGGTTACAATTACAGTTACGATTACGAGTACTGTTAGAGTGTTCATTGTATTCGAATACTAGGTGCTGCCCTATATACAAGCCCCAATATATGTATATATATTTTCATATCGCATTTGTGTGTGAGTGTGGATGTGTGTAGGTCAGTTAGTATGTTTGTCCGTGTGTCTGTCTGTGTAAGTGTGTGTGTGTGTGTGTTTGTTTAGATTAGAGCAATCTGTGACGTTTGCATTGCCTGTGGGTCCATTGTGCCGCCGTGCAACGTTCGCACTAGGTTTTTCGTTTCATTTGATGGGGCTGTCATTATTTTGTTGGCTTTTGTCTTTATATTGACACATTTTTGCTCAAACTTTGCTGCCGGACTCGATTGGTTCGGGGATTTCATTGGCTGGTTGGTAGGTACAAAAGTTCTTGATATATGTTCGTTAGCCTGGCCGGGCCTCGAATGGAGTTGTGTGTGAGCGTGCGAAGCACGCAATTGGATTTCACAGGGCCCTGAGCCAGACTGATTGAGTTTTGGATGCGGCTTGTATATAAGTAAAACACTGCCACCACTGCGTATACGCAATCTGTCAAATGTTGACAATTGCAATTGTATTCGACTGTCGTTTCTATTGCGATGCACATATATTTATATATAGTATAAGAAATACCTATTTACAGGACAACGGTATATATATGTATATGTATATGTATATACAAACGATTCGTATTACCTAGAGTTCAACGATAATAATTGTATATCTCTGGGGATTTGATTGGAATGTTGTTGTATTTTTTACACTAGGCGACTTTTCGAGTAGAAATCTAGAAAGTTTTTGCTCTTCGCGTCTTTGTACAGTGGTGGTGCTTATGCGCCTAATATATAGTAGTATACAAGAAACGGGTAATATATACATATTTAAGAAAAATATATATATCATTATTGGATCTTCGGTGCCGCTAAGGTACTAGGCCTTGGAGATGGTTCGGGGGGATTTGGTATGGGTCCTTTTATATGATTCAGAATGACAGATAGAGTTGAGAGTCAATGGCTACGGTTTACGCTAAGATTAAATAACGGATACAGGAGTATATGGTTATACGGGTATACGGGTATTCGAGATTCTAGGGGTCGACTAAGGGCGCTACTTGATTGAGTTTCGGATTGCGTTTGAACCAAACTACTTACATACGCATCTATTTACATACGGATGGGTATGCAAACCAATGTGTTTAATGGTTTAGCAAGTAGTACGTAGCTTCGGCTTAGTACTTAATATACAGATAATACAACTGTTATACTTAACCTAGATTACAGTCTATAACTGATGCTACACTAGGCGATTATATAATCTATTTATAAACTATATATATGTATGTATATACTTGAGTTGAGTTGATCTTATAACAGAGTATAACATAATATACAAAGCTAAAGCATTACAGCGGCAACGTTTATATATTATAATAATACACATGTACATACATACATTCATAGGTAAATGTATATGGTTATATAGTTGGGCACATGACTGGATTATGTATATAACAGAAAAATTCAAAACGATAACCAACGAATAAGAAGAAGCTCCTTCTCTTACATTTAACTTCGGGTATGATAAGAATTGAATTCAAAATGATAATTAGCTCACTGATATACATACATACATAGATTTAGAATTATTTGTTATACAATTGCAACATGATTGAACTCCTAATGCAACATTATGTAGATATATGTAGAAACGTTTGCTATAATTATAGTATATAATACAATTGTCACACATATACATATATGTAGGTATATGTGGTACAGTATTAGTCAGAGATTGATTGCTGTGGATGGTTAGGTACAATGGTTAAAGAACACAAAATAAATGTACATACTGGCTGGTATAACAGTTAGCAAAGCGCCGCTCTAAGCGCAGTGTGAACAATTGTTTGGTAATCAACACAGATACAACGCTGATAATCGAAAACATAGACAAAATAAATGAAAAAAAAAAAAAAATAAAATAAAATAAAATATTCGTATATAACACACAACAAACACACATACACACATACATACTTATATACATATATATATATTTAGATATAAAATGTATATATATATGGAAGTACTCGTGATGGAAGATCGCGAAATTAATTAGGCATATAACAGTTGAGCGCATAATAAATGGTTATTCTTAGAACAGTTAGACGTATAACAGTTACGCATATAACAGTTAAACGTATAACAGTTAAACGAATAATTGGCAGTTAGCCGTATAACAGCTAAGCGTATAACAGTTAGGCATATAATAATTATGCATATAACAGTAAGAACTGCTGCAACGGATCAATTACGATCGGCACACGCACATTTATACAATTAGTGCAGCTTGGCGCACACACACCAAGAATCTTAGCAGTTAGCACACACATAAAGAGACAGAGAGAGAGAGAGAGAGAGAGAGATAGTGAGAAATAGAGCGAGAGAAAGAAATGCTCTTGATGTTGTCGCAGCCACAGCTAAGAGAGTAAACAGAACAACATCAAGCGCACAGCTGACAATCGCCATTGGCTTTGATATTGAGTTTGTATAATAGTATAACAGTTAATACACATTGTATACATATAAGAGATTGATAACATTTGTAAGTATTACGACATTTAATATAGCTGGTACATAGATGTATATGTATATATAAATATGGGATTGGACGTAGATAATGCGCACTCCCATACACACGCACACGCACGCACACTCAGACAGACATACAGAGCGACAGATAGAAAGAAACAGAGAGAGAGAGAGAGAGAGAGAGAGAGAGAGCGAGCGCAAGACACATTTACACGAGTACTATTTACGAGAGAGACAGCAATAGAGACAGAGAGAGAGAGAGAGAGCGTCTATTACTTACTTTCATGCCCTCCCATCGCGAAACGGCGCGCAATGGCCTCAAAGCGCGTAGGGTCCGCATCGAGCGGAAGGCGGGCACATCGTCGGCTCCGGACCAGACCGCAGCCAAATTGATTAGCGACAGCTAAACGACCATTACATAAGTACATAGTATGTATTTAAGCATGAACAGCTTCGGAAACCACTCAAAAAATCAAATTCCAACTCAAATGCAAACTCGAAATCATAAGTAAATTAAAATTCGAGTGAAATTCGAATGATCGCATGATCTAAATATGTTTTGTTTTTTTTTTTTTCAAGTATTATATATATATATATGAATAGATATTATATAGTGTGCAGATAGTAGATTGGCTTAGTCTAGACTAGATAAATGACTAACTAGTTATTCTACAACTTTTATAGTCTAAGTTTTCAACTGGGTTTCATATGTTACATGGCTGCTTACGGGTTCGCTGTTACACTACTGTTTACAGATGTGTTATACATGTAGCTCTCCTAACCGTTATACAAATTGGCAGAAATCAAAAATTTAGAAAATTCTATTTATACATTATTTTCGAAATATATCCATATAGAGTCCAGATGTCAGTCAGTGTATATAGATCGATATATATATATAGTACAGGTATTATTTTTTTTCTGTTCATTTTTTTTATACCTAATTCGAGTTGTTGTAATTATTTTAATTTTTTTGTAAATTTGGACAAATTGCATTTAATTGTGATTCGGATTCGGTTCGTGATTTGTTAAGTAACTTAAAAATCGAAAGCATTTGTACACGGCCAACGAGATGGACTTACCATGACAATAACGAAATCAAGCCAGCACCACGCATTCGTGAAGTACACTTTGAAGCCGAGCGCCAACCACTTGATTAACATCTCCAAGAAGAATATAACCGTAAATATTCTGTCCATATAGTATAAAATATCCTGCAGTATCGGCCGTTGTGGCAGGTGAACATCTTCTAAAGCCTGTCGGAGTCGATGTTGGAGTCGTTGTTTGGTGTGGGGGCGAGTGGGGTATTCAAGTTATTTGTAAAAGAAGTTTTTGTTTGCATTACAAGTACAAGTAGATAAGTATAGAGAGAGAGGTTGTATATGGTATCTAGAAGCAGTATAAGAAGCTAGATAATCGATAAGCAATATATGGTAATTACGTAAGTCTGGAGCAGCTGCCGCATTACTGGCTTTACTCACATACTCGAGTATCTACACTTCATTTATTATTATTATTATTATTATTATTGTTATTAGTATTATTATTATTGTTATATATATATTTTTTTTTTCTTTTTTATTTGAGGCAAGAAAAAAGTGTTGTTGTTATATTTGTTTTTTCTTCTTCTTCTTCGTTTACGGACAAATGAAAGTCAAACGCAATTAAAGAAAAATTTTCAAAGAAATTGAAGACAAAATTCTTGAAATAATACGCATAAGCGTCTCTCACAGAAAGCTAACGGTAAACTTCTCTAGCTAGACAAAAGCCCTACGCATGTAATGCCAATCGAAATTGTTATGCAATTATTACAGGGTATTCCATGTGCTTTTGCGCATAGGCAAAGACACAAACCGTTTGACTGGAATGTGCCTAAGCTTAGGTCAAAAGGCAACATCAACATCATCTCAGGTTGGGGATCAAAGCTCTAATAACAACTCAGGAAATTTTAATTCAAATTAAATCGTTGCTCAACTACTGATAGCAACAGCAATAAGCTGGCTGGCTGGATCACATAATGAAATCATATATATAAATATATTGTAAATACATATATTCGAGAATCTCAAGCAATTAGGCATTAAGCATTTGTGTGTCTTGTGTTGCTACCAGTAACGGCAAAATGAAGATTTAAAAAAAAATTTGTAAATCAAAGTATTTGTAATATTGTTGAATCTAAGCTAAGCTCAACTAGGCTAATTGACTCTAGTAACAAATCAAAAATTCAAATCAAATATTCAATGAAGCAATCAACTTTGGTAAAGTTTAAGCGAGGCTTGTTTAACTACTTAGTTTTCTTCTTTTGTTTTTGCTTGATTTTTAATTAATTTGCAAATTCAATAAAATGCAAATATTTTTGAGAAATTTCAAAAATATTTTGCGTTTTTGGCAAATTTGTTTTTGTTTTGTTTTTTGGTTTTTTAAAATTGTTTTTTTAAGTAGTTGTAGTTGTAGTCGACTTACCAAAGCTAAGCTACTCATTAAAATCATAGTGATAACAGCTGTTTCAAAATATTTATTTTCAATTAATTGAAAAGTTTTCAGTCGTAAATTGCCCCATCCTTGCCAGAACGGCGAATCTTCGTCACCGGCTAAGATTGGAAATTTCTTATAGTACGAATCGGGGCAGCAATCAGCTGGATATTCGTCAAGTATATCCTCGTCGTTAGCGTGTATTATGATATCACCGTCGAGGGGGCCCTCCTCGCATTCGCCCTCCTCGTCCAGGTCCTCGTCGAGACCTAAATCCTCTTTGCTGGCGTCGCGCTTCTCCTCGCCCTCCATCGTTTCGGCGCTGCCCTTGTGGCTCTCGTCCTTGAATGGTCGATTCTTATGGCTACCATATGAGTTAATGCTGGCAGTGTCGTCGTCCTGTAAGGACAAACCTCTATGGTTTAGCTCGTGTTCCAGTCTATTGTCTTGGTGGTTAATTGAGTTGCCAATCATCTGTATAATTATTTATATATATTTTATATATATATATATATATATATATTTGTTTTTGTTTTGTATTTTTTTTTTTATATATATTTTTTCATATATATATATTTTCGAACGTGTTCAGTTCGAGTGTTAGGTTCAGTTGGTTGGTCGAGTTTTTTTTTCGCACACGCACATACACACACACACACACACAAACATAGTACATACACATAGACAGTTATATGTAAAAAAGTTATTTAATATATGAACGAAAAGGAAATGAATAAATAATATAAATCAATTTGTTGTCGTTAAGAAAATTAGTCTAAATATGTAAATTTATATATATAAATATATATATGTATGCATAGACATATAGCTATATATATCTATGCATATATGTATGTATGTATATAGATAGGCATGTATATATAAGAAACATATACATGCATAGGTAGTTGGAAATCGTATGTATATATTCCTAAATATGTGCATATACATATATTCATAGAGATTCGTACACAAATGTACATAGCCACAAATACACGCAAATACACGAACTAGAAACCATTGGAGTTTAGATTATAAAAATATATCGTCTATCCGTATCAAATTTAGTTAGGAAATTTATTCTGACAGCTCAAAACTGGAGGCGTGGCATACTGTAGGCGTACTTCTTTCAATATGCCCGCTACATATGATACTGAGGGCCCACTGTAGTTGCCCCACAGACCCATAAGACACAGTATACTCTAGGCTTAACGCACTAATACAATCACAAATGAAGCCCAATGACCTACTCTAGCATATAGCTGGGAACATTGAAAAGGCAGACGGAATCCAAGTTAACTACGAAGGAGTCATCCTTCTATAGCCATACCATACCATATTTGCAGTGTATTTGCATAGGCACTTGCCTCCATACACATGTTTATCAAATATCTACGAATATATATACACACAAATATATACATACATACACATATATACATATATCATGAAGCAAACAGAGTATATACACATATATGTATATATTTTATAGATAATCGAATTCGAGTTGTTTTATTTACCGTTGCATTATTTAGATATTTGGATTTCTTCGGCTTGCTGTTCTTCATGTCGCCGTGGATTGTGAACTCCATGCCATCGCCGATGGCCACCTCCAGCTGTGTTTGCTCCTTGATGCCCTTCTTGATCAGCCCATCGGCCAGTATCTCGTCGTGGCCCAGCTCCAATTCGTTGTCACCGTGCTCTGCAGATATACAACGACAAACGCCCTTGCCTTTCGTATCCAAATATTGTTTTGTTTCGTTTTTGTTTTTTTTGTTTTTTTACATTTTGTTATTATTTAAAATTATTTTTTTTTTCGATATGTACACGTTATATATAGTATATATATGTAGATGTATATATATATGTATATAGCATATGTGTGACACAAATATATATATATACATATATTATATAGCATATACGTATATATGGTTGTACATGTATGGGTGATGGGAGGGAAATCATAAAGCGAGCGCGAAACATTCGCACGTTTTTCAATTTCAAACACAAGCAAAGCAGTTGCCGTTCGCATTCAAGAGTTGTTGTTATTGTTGGTTTTTTTTTTTATCATTGTTGTTGTCGTTGTTGTTGTCGTTATTGGTTGATTAGATGAGATATATAAAACGATTTGTTTGTTATCATTTTTTTTTTTTCGATTTGATTTTGTCGTTTGAGAATGAGTTTTGAGGCGTTCGATACGTTGGCCAATGCATGGATATATTTTATTTATATTTATTTTTTAATCATGATAGCCACATTACATAAATGAAAAGAATATAGATAGTTATGCGATTAATATCATATGAATATTAAGTAGATTTTTCTAATGTTTTTTTTTTCTTTTTATTTACGACACATAATGGAACAGAAAACATGAGCGCGCTGGCTCAACCGATCAACGATCCGATCGCGGTGCTAGATACAGTTGAGCAAGCGCTGCTGGCATGCTAATGCCATTCGTGGAACAACACAACAGCGATTAACGTGATCTGTGAACGGGCGCCCAGAGAAAGAGCTGCAGAGTGAGATGGGATGATCGCTAGATGATGATCGCTCGGATCGATGATCGCTAATTGGCGAAAATAAACATGAAGTTGTCCAATCTAGAAGCCAGCTGCTCATAATATACATACCTATGTATGTATGTAGCTACTGCTGGCTTCTGGACATGGACATGGGTATTACATAAGCACTAAGTTTACATTTACAAAACCGAAAAAAACACATATATCATATGTATATATGTCAAATACAATTTAAGTGCTAGCGGTAAATTTGTTTGTAACTTTTGTCAAAAAATCAAAACTCGAGAAAACGAAAATGAAAATAAACCAAAAAACTCCATACATATACAATTTACAATATACAGTATACAATATACATTATACAATATACAATATACACAGACAACAATAATATCGATATCGAAAAAAAAAAGAGAAAAGTTTCGTATCACTATGAAGGATCAAATCCACTGTTTTACTTTCAATTTATATAATTTATTGGGTATCTAGAGTTATTATATATATATATATATATACTAGATAGATATATATAGATCAAATTTCATGTTAACCATTGGCAATTCGCTAATGTCAGATGTTGACCAAATTTTTGAATGTTTTTTATTCGTTCTTTATCGTTTCGAAAAGTGCAAATTTATCGTTAATCAAAACTAGGTATGAGAGGGACGACGGCGGCGGCGGGGGAGTCATGAAACCAATCGACACATGTCTAATTCTATTCTATGAACAGTTTTGTGAGCTGTGGGCGTTAGCCCAAAAGACGAATACGAATACGAATACGAATACGAGGAGTTCGAGCTGCTAACTATACAAAATACATATACATATACACATATGTACACACGTATGTAAAAATGAAACAAAAAAATAAACAACTAAACAGAAATGATACAAGTAGTAGTTGTAGAAGAAGATAACGAGAGAGATACTGTGAGATACAGTCGATATCTAGCTAAGGAAACAAGATGTGTTTATGACTTTTTTTTTTGTAATATTATTATTATTATTATAGTAGATATAAAATACGCACAACTAACGCTAGGTATAGTATGACGAGACTACGATTCTATTTGTCATATAGTAACTATTTAAGTATATATAACAGTTATGGGTAGAATATTAGGGTATGAGGTGAGCGGATATGTCACACTCGGCGCAGTTGCAGTTCTTGTTGCCCCCAGATGCATACGTGGTACGAGTACGGAGTGGCGAGTACATGTACATGTACATATATCGAAATACAGATACATACATATACTATGTACATGCGCATAGCTCTCATCGAGGATCGAACAACAACAATTTGGTTCGAATCGAACGGAAACCATAAACGATAAGAACATAAACAATATGAACAGAAAAGTTTAATTTGAAGAACGAGATGAAAGTCTTAATTCGATTGTATTCGATTGTAAATAGTTGCGATATATCGATTTATCGATTATTGAACTCATGGGATATGGACTATGGGTACAACTGGTTAACTAACTAAAGAGTTTTGGGTAGTTTATATTTGGTTTTCGATTTTTAAAATTTTTAATTTCGCAAATTGTCAACTAGGAACAAGATTGGTTTTGGTATACGAATCGGGTATTGATATTTGATTTTTGTTGGTCAAACTAGAATATATGGAATTTGTTAGCCAATTGTGAGTTGAAGTTAACGTTAACGCAATTAGATATCATTGATAATAGTAGTTGATATTATATAATTAAAAGTAGTTTAGTAAGTGAAAACAAGTGGATAAAAACCTTCGCTCCAAATCCAACTGATCTGGTTGATCCTCTCACCTGATGGTTGATCACTTATTTGATTTGTCAATTTGTTACGTATTAACTTGAAACAATCAGCAATATTACGCTTAACCCAACTCTTAAAACGGCCAATACGATTAAAGGCCTCGGCGATCTTATTGGTATCATTGTCGGCAGTCGGTGCTGATAAACTAGATGAGCCAAAATTTGACAAAAGCAAGGCTAAGAAAAGGTTAAGAACCTGCAAATCGAAACGAAAGACCACAATGTGAACACAAATTGCAATTATTCACAGTATATGATCGCACTTACCACAAGATTGCCGATGACAACGGTGGCCAAGAAGAATGGTATGCAGGAGACATCGCCCACGTACATGCAGTCCCACATGGACTCGATCCACTCTCCGCATAGCACTCGGAACACGATCATGAAGCTGTGCATGAAATCGGTGAAGTTCCAGCGCGGCAGGTCACCATCCGGAAAGCGATCCTTGTGATCTGTATGGGGCGTGACGGATAATCGAACAAACGAGTACAGTAAATATTCAATATGTTGTACAATATGCGTCTGTTTGTGTTTTGGGAATAGGTTTTCGTATTATTCGTTTATCTTTTCTAGTTTGTGTTCTTGTTCAATTACTAAAGCCACATACAGGAAGCGTGTGCAAAGTTGTTGTGGCAGCAGCACTCAAAAACAGTGTTGAAAAATGCGAGGAAAGTCGTACAAAAATCACAAACCCAAAAACGAAACGAAATCGAAACACAATACCAAAAACAAGAAGTGAAAAAGAAAAACAATGAAAACAAACTGCGATCCACTCTTGAGCTACAAAATCGCATAGCCAAGTTACAGATGCACAGTTTGTCTAGCTTAGCTTAAGTATATATTGTATGGTACAGTAGGTAAACAAAACAATATAGTTAAGAGAGTTGGAAAAAGAGAGAGAGAGAGAGCTTTGAGTATGGTAAGCTAGAGGAAGAGTTTGCTCAAATATAAATCGCGCTAAAGTACTTACAGAGGCCCGGCGCCTGGTGCCTGGCAATGGGACCCGAAACTCAACTTAAACATAGCACAGCGCAAATATCAAATGAATAACCCTATTCCTATAAATATGTGTTTCTTTCACGGACCAAACTGTACGGACTCTGATGATTCACATTGCTCTAACGACAAATCTAACAAACTAAAAATGTTTCTATAATTGTACATTTTTATTCCATTTTGTGAATTTAATTCTTTTCATCTATTCACAATTTCCTAACTGAGCACAAATTATAAGTATCTCATAGTTCGTTTCCCGATTCAAGTCAATGCCAAATCTTGAGCTTAAATTTCTCATAAAAAATGACTTATAATTTATATAAGTGAGTAATTAAAAGTAATAAAATAAAAAAAATATAAATTTGCATAAACCATTCACTTAACAATTACTTCAGCATGGAACTCTACCTAGAGCAAGGCAAATACACAGAAAGTGAAGAGAAGAGTTTGTTGCGTTCAAATAAATATGGGAGTTCCTAGATTAAATCTTGAATTCATAAAGAGTTACTATTACTTTGAGAAACTGAATGATATATATTATATGTTGAATATGTGCGATGCAGCTAGCTATAGTCCTTAGCCTTCTAGAGACTTGCCATACTTAGCTATGCCCTACGCATCAGATGTAAGATCTCATGTCTGCCTGTCTCGATATATCGATTAGAAATCAATCGTTATCAGTAGGAAATGAAATATATTCGATTATATTATAAACTAGAGGCAACAAATGAAAGCATATCGATTGCTTTGTGCATGTATACACAGATTATATCCATATATGTATATATTTGTACATATATACTGCAGACATCGTACCCCTAGGGTATTTCCTAGTCCAACTAGATCACGTTTGTGGCTAAAGTAATTGCAGTGACAGTTTAGAAGTAAACTTAACGTTGGTGTTGACAACAATTAATCGTTATTGCAGTTATCGATAAGCACAACAACACTAGCAACACAAACAAAAGAGAACATAAGAACAACAACAATGTTACCTAAAACTGGATAGACATATAGACACATATATAACATGTAACAGTATCATATATACATAGTATGAAAACAAGAGAAACGATAACGGAAAGACGCCCACGAGAAATGAAAAGTATTAAGAGGGAATCAAAAGGGAAATCACACGATAAGAATATGCACATCGATACACAGAAAAAAAAAAAAAAAACAAACAACTGTTGAAAGGCAGCGCAGCAGCAAGTGGAGGACTTACCATGATAGTTCTTTCCGAACAGTTGCATTCCCATCACCGCAAAGATGAAGATGATAATGCAAAGTACAAATGTCAGATTACCCAAAGCGCCCATGGTGCGGCCCATAATCGAAATGAGTAAATTAAGTGTTGGCCAAGATTTTGCCAATTTGAATACACGCAGCTGCATAACGAATTTCGAATTTGTGGATTTGGCGATATCGAGGCATAGATTTAGTTATTCAATTGCAATGAGAGTTGTTGATTGGTTCGTTTATCATCATTATCAGTATCATTATCATTGTCATCATTATTATTATTGAAATTGAAATTGTTATTGGTAGTAGTAATATTTTTTTTTTTTTTTTTTTTTTTTTTTTTTTCAAGCCGGGCAAAGCATTAGGAGTACAAAAAATATATAAAAACAAATAGTTAAAGTCATATGCAAATATGTCTTCGAATGCAAATAACGTTTAAACTATGAGTAAAAGAAGAGGAAGACACAAAGCTACGAACGAGACCGTAGCTAATAACGTTCAGGCACAGCCGCCGTCGAGTCTTCTGCACGACTCTCATTCAATCAATCAATCGGATGGCATCGATCAGCTGAGACAATGATTAATAATATTCATAAATAATTTGTATACATATATATAAATCGATGCATGTGGAGTGGAGAGCCTCTTGCCAGCGGAAACGGCCGATCGATATTTATCGATTGTTGCTTTGATCGCGCGCATACCAATTTCGAAACTTGCGAAGCTCAATAAAAATTATGCAAATCGAAATGCATTAACCGTGCCCAAAGCATTGCTCTAGTTATGTATATATATATTCTATATGTAGTATTTGTAGATTTTGGTTCGGCTTGTCAAGTGTCGAATTTTCGATTGGAATTCAGGTGGTTTCAGCTATTTGCTATAAAAAAGTTTTGCTCGGCTAAAGTCAAAAAAACGAACACGAAATCAAAATAAAATCAAGTTCTTCAAATATATGTATTATGTATGAGATTAGAATTAGTTAACTTGGAGTAAAAAGTTGAGTAAGTTGTACTAGAAAAATGCTTGGTACGAATAGTTATATTAGATTTAAAAAAAAAAAACAAAATTATTATTTGTATTGCACGCTAAAAACTTGCGATTTTTGCTGTGTTTGAATTTCATTTTAAATCATTTTTTTTTTTTGTATTTGATTTTTACTTTTGGGGAAATTGAATGGATTTGCATTCGGGCATAGAGCATAATACCTGTGTAGTTCTTGCCAAACAGCTGCATGCCCATTACAGCAAAAATGAAGATTATAATGCATAGGACGAAGGTCAGATTGCCCAGAGCGCCGACAGTGCGACCCATTATCGATATTAGTAAATTTAACGTTGGCCATGATTTGGCCAACTTGAATACACGCAGCTGTAAATTGGCAGCACAGATGGGTAACATTAGTGTGTGTATGTGTTGAGTGTGTGTGTGTGTGTGTGTGTGTGTGTGTGTGTGTGGAGGCAACAGGGTTATCGGATTTGAAGAAGTACGCGTTAGTTGAGATCACATTGCTTTGAGTACAGTTATTGTATATGGAATCACCCATTTTTGATTTAAAGTCTACCTTAATTCCTGAGCTAACTAGAATCAATCACGTCGATTTGAGTGGACTGGCTAATGGTGCCAGTTGTGCTTACCAAACGAAACGAACGCAATACGGATAAGCCCTGAACGCCCTCGAGTCCCAGCTCGAGCAGTGAGAGTGCGACGATGATGAAATCGAAGATGTTCCAGCCCTCCTGGAAATAGTACTTCGGACTCATGGCCATCAGCTTCATGGTGGCCTCAATGGCAAAGGTTGCAGTGAAGAACTGAAATCGATAAGTATGTGATCGATAAGTGAATGACATGCACGAAAGACGCTCATTCATTGGCTCCCACTCACATAGTTTCCGCTCTTGAGCACTCGCTCCATCTCCTTGTTCATGTCGTGATGGTCCATGGCCATGAACATTGTGTTCACAACGATGCACAGCGTGATGAAGAGCTCCACGAACGGATCGAAGACGATCAGAGAAACCCATTCCTGAAATTTCAACCAAACCCAGCAGCAATCCCACACACAAAACACATCGATCCCTTTGAGTATCACTTCGAGCGCCTTGTCTTTGAACGTCGGCCCGTCCTCGTCGTCGTCCTCTGTTGGGAAATAGTAAACGGAGACTGAACCATACAAAAGTTTGTTATTAGTTGTGATTTGACCAACTTTGACTCAGCCAGATTAGCAGATTTTTGTTAAATTTGTTTTCTTTGTTTTTTTTTTTTTTTTAGTTTTCTTCAAGCAGATTTTTCATACGATTCACTTTCGCGATTTCTGCATGAAAGTAATTTTTTTTTAATTTTTGTGAAGCTTCATTGCATTGGAAATTATTCGTTTGCTTGTTTTAGATTAGACAGAAAAAGAATTAGAAAACAAACACTCACGCGTAGTGTATGTCTTTTCTTTTGTGTGTGTGTGTGTGTGTGTGTGTGTTTGTGTGAGTGTGTGAGAGTGTGGATTCTTAAGTGTGCTTTCGAAAAACTAGAGAGACTTTTGTTTATCGTTTTTGGAGCGACATTTGTCTGCATTTCAAATGCTTTTACAATGACATTCTCTAACTGCTAAGGCATGAAGATTCAAAATCAATTCGACTTTTAGTTACTCTACACTCAACTTGAAAACAGCTCCACTTGAAGCACAGACCAACGTGAATCGGACTAAACTGTTCCGAAAATGTTCAAACTCATGAATTTGAATCGCTGTTGGATACAGGAAAATTCAAATGTCTCAAGCTGAAGTCTCAAATATTTGAAATTCGTTTTTTCGTGTTACATCCAAAACCTCACAAAATTATTTGAGGACTTTCGTATCGATATTTATTATAAAAACAATATTATCTATATTCAATTTATATATTCAAGAGTTTTACTCTATAGCTTTTGTGGTTTACTCAGCTGAAGAGCTCTGCATATATCTATGTCTTACCTTCTCCTACATTTTCGCTGAGCCACCATAAATTTTATTAAACTTTTTCATATACCAAGTCTAGCTATCTTCATAGCTCGAAAGTTACTTTTGATTCTCAAAACCAAATAAATGGTAGATATTCATAAGCTATTTGCTATCGTTAGTATAAAATATCATTTTGGTCCTAGTTTGGAATTCTAGATTTAAGTTCAGATTCAATTTTGAACCACTTTTCGGATGTCTGATTCAAGGCTACTAAATTAAAGCAAATTCCATTGGTCTGTCTGACAAAAAATACGTTTAAGCTACTCTATCTAACTACTCGTAATACTACGATCACAAAAAGCTACATATCACACAGCTCTGAGAGAGTTGAAACAACTTTAATCAAATTATTGAAATGTGATCATAAAATGTGAATCATTTTGCTTTACCTTAATATCTCAGCGAGTTGTGAGACGTTTTGTATTCTCATTATATACGGAAATATATGTATGTTTATATCTATGACTATATCTATGCTAATTGTAAGTCTGACACAATTTTTGATAAGCGCGAATCATATTCCAATACAAATGTTAAGCGTTCAGTTCAAGTTGTTACAGTTAATTACACGTTGTTGATTGCGAGTATTTACTCTAAGGGTGATTTGTGACAACTGACAACGTTCTACTGAAGAAGCATGCGTTAGTTACTACAGTTAGTTAGATTAATTAATAGAATGCGTATAACTATGATTAACGCAAGCAAGCTACAGAAACAAAAATTAAAAATGATCTAGATTATAGACTTAGAGGTTAAACATTAGAGGCAAAGATTTTTGATTAGGTTAAGCTAAGTTAAGGCATGCAGAAAAGTTCGAATTTCAAAAATCAATTTCAATTAAACTTACGACTTTTGGTAATTTGAGACAAATTAAAATGAAAGTTAAGTAAAATTAGTTGATAAAAAAGGCTCTCTGTTTTTTTTTTTTGTTTCTTTCTTTTATTTGTTTAATGCAGAAATGTTTCGGAATTTCTTCAAGTGTTTTATCTAAATTTATCGAAATTCGAGACATAAATGCATTAAATGTATCATAAACGATATTTGTGTATTGTTCGGCAGCAACTGTAATTGTTGTTTTGTTGTGCAGTGAAGCAGCGCTAACGGTGAATTCAAAATGGTGCAGCAAGCTAAGAAGCCTCAATGGAGGACACTATGAAAGCGTCAAAAAGTGTTGCCTACTTTTCGGGGCAGCGGCAAAGCGAGTTTAGCTCGGGCTGCTGTGTATGTGTGTGTGTAGTTTAGCATAGAAAATTATTAATTTGTACTAAATCTAGTAAGTTCTTATGTGTGTGTATGTGTGTGTGTGTGTGTGTTAGTTTGGCTGGCTTGCTGCTTTTATTTTAAATATTATATATAAATATTGTTTTCTTTTTTGTTTTTTTGTTGCTTTTTTTCGCTTTCTTCTGTTAGCATCAACGGCATTAAATAAAATGGACGAGTCAAAGAAGTCATTCATTTGGGTATAAACATATGTAAGTATATTTATATAGCTATAATTATTAAAATATTTTAGGTATGTTTTCTTTTGTTGCTTTCTTTGTTAATAGGAAGAAGAAGAAAACTTAAAATAGACAAAATCAATGAGAACGTTCAAATCAAACAAGAAAAATATATAAATTTATAAATAAATGTGATAGTTAAAAATGTTGAAATAAAAAATTCAATTAGTTCATTCAATTTTTGTTTTCTCTTTGTTGTTAAATGTTTTAATAAATGAAGAGTAAATAATTGGTATGCTTAATCAACTGATGCACAGGCCTAGGGTCCGCATGCAGCACGCTAGAGATATTTTATTTATATAGTACTGTTCAATCAATCAATCAGGCGGCCTTCAACGCACTCAACTCATGCGCTTTCATTTCACTTCGATTGTAATAGGTTAAAGCAACAATGAAAACCAATAAACATGATCATATGTATATCGTATTTATCGTATTTTTTATAAATATATGCATATAGAATGTGAACTCGAATCTCTAGACAAAAATCTTTCAAAATTCTTCCGATATGAGTTATGAAAGGAATGCGTAGAGAACGCATTCCGGAATATCGCAGAGACATTTTGGAACAGATGAAACTCATTTTGTTTTAATTTTTCTTCTTTTTTTATCTTATATAGAGTATATAGAGTTGAGAGTAGTATAAATAAAATGACTATTGGGCAAAAAATGCGTTGTCAGAGTAACAAACGTTGGTTTATTTGAAAGTTCTTCAAATGGATATAGCCAAAGGAAAGGAAAAGTAAAGAAAAGTAAGGTCGAATAAAAAAGTAGATGAATTGCTTTGTACTTATTTACATGAACATTTGATTCGTATTATTTTTGATATAATTTTTGAAAATGTTCTTGAAACGATAACGGAAATCAATGAAAACAATGCACATGGTATAGAACACAAAACAAAGGAAAATGTACAAGACGATCGATTTCAATATATATTGATCGATATTTCGATATATATATTGCTTAATGGATATGTCAAATGTACAACATGAATGCAATGCAGTAGTTGATATCGATCTATCGATAGGTCGTTAAGTGTGTACTTACCACCGCGATCACTTGCGCGACTATGCCGACCTGCGGCTTGCTCAATAATATCATTCAGGACCATAACATCTAAGGAGATAGAGACGGAGAGAGAGAGAGAGAGAGATAGATAGGTTACATGGCTACATTGCATCTCTTTCCTTTGCTAATTACCTTTCATGTCGACCACCGTTTGTGTCTGGACGGGCTCAATAAAAGGATTGTCGTGATGTTTGATCTTGCCCGCTTCGTCCGTGCACTCCAGGCCGATTTCCTGAAATATCATATTTTTATATATTCATTATTTCAGTTACTGGACACTGGCTGGGCTTACGTAGTCGCGATGCTCGACCTTATGATTGGTGTCCAGGCAGGTGGTGCCGCCATTGGTGGCGCCCACTGATTGATTGCGTGTATTGCGATTGCGCAACTTGCTTTCCTTGGTCATTGTGCTGACGCCCATGACGGCCATGCCGCCAAGCAGATCGCCATGTGAGGTATACGAGATACGGGACTGGTGCGAGGTATACGACGAGTGTCTAGAGCCTAAAGTCCGCATTGAGTAAGTATAATTATTCAGATAGAGCGATAGCGCTTGTTATCGCTGGTAATATCGATCGGCTATCGATCCCACCCACCTAGATTTCCATAGTAAACCGGCACTATGATGGCTCCGTTCTCCTCAGACATGGGCGTCACTGCATTCGAGTCGTCGGCGTATGGCAAATGTTGTTGTGCATCCTGATATGTTGACAATACGAGCGGCTTACGATCACTGCCAGGTATTCCGAAACGGCCACGTCCATTACGTATCGTGTACTGATCCGGAACGATTGTTAAATTGTTTCAATGCAATTGAGCTTAAGATTAGTATATTCGACCAAACACATGACACAAAACTGTTTAAAAGTAACTGTAGCTGTAGTTGTAGTAGTAGTAGTAAGTAGTATTTACAGTAAAATAGTAGTAGTAGTAGTAGTAGTACGTAATAGTAGTTTCTTGTAGCTGTAGTTGTCAAAGTGGTGAATTGTAGCAAATATTATGATATACGATTATTATTGAAAAACATATATATAAGCCAAGGCTTCGGTTGGCATGATTTGTATGAGGGATACACGAACAAAAAATGTTTGAAAATCGAATGAAAAATATAACAAAAACTGAACTCAATCGGAACTCAAACAGTAATTGATATAACCGGCATATCGGTATATATAGACACGCACACACACACGCTTGATGCTCCCTAACTTATCGGATCAGAGTTGGTTAACAGACAGACAGATAGAGAGAGAGATAGAGAGAGAGAGAGAGACAGAGAGTTACAGATAGAGAGGAAGACATGTTGACTTGAGAAATAAGAAATTAAATGTCAAGTATATATAAATATTAGGGAAATAAATAAGTCTATAGCCACAGCATTTTACTGTACATATGTTTATATATTTTGTAAATTTTTATTTGCATATGGACGATTATATAGTTTTTGGAGTACAGATACAGATAGATATATTCGTACATGAAATCAACACATTATACAATGTATGGCTGAGACGGTGACAGTGAACAGTGACAGCGACAGTGACAGTGACGGTGACTGTATGCCTGATTCGGTGACTGTAACCGTGACTGTGACAGTGACTGTAACCGTGACTCTGACTGTGACTGTAACAGTGACACTGGCTCTGACTGTGACAGTGACTGTGACTATAACCGTGACTGTGACTGAAACCGTGACTGTGACTGTAACCGTGACTGTAAGTGATGCAGTAACAGTGACTTTGACTGTGACTGTGACAATGACTGTAACCTTCACTATAACAGTGACTGCAACAGTGAATTTGACAGTGACTGAGACAGTAACAGTAACGGTGACAGTGACTGTGACATTGACTGTGAGTGTGACTGTGACCGTGACAATTTCATTCTGTGCGCTCTAGGAATACATGTGCTACAACCTGCTGCTGGCAAGAACTGTTCATTTTACGAACCGATGCACAATCAAAAATGTTAAGTTGGCTGCGCCTGAGCATGTTAATAATATATGTAGGTATATTTGTCTAACTTCCAGCTGAGCGAAATGAACAGTTCTTTGCTCGCTCATTAGCTTACGATAGCTGTATAGCTGTACACAAACATACGCACATACATGTTACAGGCATACACACACAGACACACATACATAGAGTTACACTCACAGACACACACACACACACACACACACACACACACACACACAAACGAGCCGATAGTACAAATACCGATTGGTTTAGTTTTAGAACATTCCGTATAACAGTAGAAAAGAGAGAGAGAGATAGAGACAGAGTGTTGAGAGTGAGATAGTAGAGTTAGAGAGAGTGAGTGCTGGTACAGTAGTTGGTACACTTACATAGGGTATATGTAGTTCAAGAAACATCAAACATGACCAAAATATCACAAAATATAATTATGTATACCAATAATAATAATAATAATAATAATAATAATTATAGTATATTTAGATATATAGATAATATATATGTATGTGTATGTTATATGTATATATAGATTTTTTACAAATTAAATAGTTATATAGTTATAGACAAATAGGCTGAGTGACTTATGGCATGGACGACAAGAGATAATATGTTAGGATACCCAAAAGAAAAAAGTCACATAAATATAAACAGGAATCGAAACAAAAACTAAAGTCGAAATGGTATGCGCCTAAGTGAATGCTGAGTCATGTATGTTTATCTGCTATGTAGATATCTATGCTATGTATGCTATATGTATGTATATCGTATACCTAGTGCAACATCATGTTAACTCTTTCGATGTCTACTGTGAATGAGTTGCCCTGCGACTGCTTGTGTTGTTTGGTCTTAGTTTTATCTGTGCAATTTTGTACAAATGAAATGGACAGCAATAGTTCGATTACCATCAGGTCTAAGCATGTGTATGGCATGCGCACAGTGGGCTCAGTAGCTATTTTTTTTACTCAAAAAAAACACACAAACTCGAATGTAAAAAGTGAAGTCAGAGTATGCCCAGATGAGTTCAATGGGAGCTGCAACATTTGCTGATATTTGATGTGATGCTTTGTCGAATGGCCCCACTGTGCGTTGTCTGTGCTTAGCACACCCACACACACAAGTATATATACAGCTATACATTATCCATATCCCATATCTCCCCGTGTGTGTGTGTGTAATTGCAAGTTATATACAGTTTTCATTGTCGGTTGAAACTCTAGCTAGATGATATGAATAATGATTGCAGCGACTGTAGTACTTGGATGCTCTTGTTATTATTGTTGTTGTTGTTGTTCTGGTTGTACTGGCTGTCATTGATTCAAGGATAACAATACGCTTGGTGTCTATGTGTGAGTGAGTGTGTGTGTGTGTGTGTGTGTGTGTGTGTGTGTGTGTGTGT
>NW_022046310.1:0-12894 GCF_001654015.2 Drosophila navojoa | reverse complement strand
GTCTAGAAATTAAATTATTCCACAAATAAGTTCTCATAATACTGCCAAGACTGCAGCGCAACCCAAGCTCAATCGCCTGTATATGCGTGTGTGTGTGCGTGTGTATGTGCGAATTATTATTGAAATATCAGTTGCTCGAAGGGTTCAGGGGATCTCGTAGTCGAGCAGGCTCGACTAGAGCTTTCTTACTTGTTTTTACATGTATTATATAATCCAAATAAATTATTATTACAAAATTCTACGATAGTCTGATTTAGTTTTGGGCTTGCTTCATTCTTAGTAGTTGCATGACCTTAAAAGTTCCCATCGATCGCTTCATATTTCTTTATAAATTCATATTTCTTTATAATTGGGTTTTAATAATATACAAATTCCTGAAGCTAGCATTTCTGTTTACAGCCTATTTTTCAGTCGAAACAGCCCCAGAAATGTACATAAAATATGCATACATATGTATATTGCTATAGAGGTTAATTAAGTTTCGCATTGGTTCTTAACTTAATTATCGTAGGCTTTTAGGCATTTAAAATTCCCTTACTCCCAGAAGGTATATGTAATTTATAATGCAATTCGTAAAACATCTTCAAATTTATTAATATAAATTTATCATTAGATACACCTAGACAAATTTAAACTCCCAACTCTTCAGAGTTGAATCTGATATAATAATGTATTAAAAGTTTCAATTTGAAACATATTTTTTGTATTGTATTACTTACTGAATAAAATATAATTGGGTTCTGAATTCCACCTGAAGTAAATTATATACTACATAGTAGTAAATGATTTATGTTAAAATATATACATATTGTATGAAAATAAGACAGATTGCAAATAAAAAAAAAAAAAAAAAACAAACAAAACAAAACAAAAACAAAATGTATGAAAATGTAAATATCCGCATCGTCTGCAGAGTAATAATAAGCCAGCACCCACGCTCATGGCCTTTGTTTCAACCGAGAGTGTCCTTTTCAAAGGATCGGGTCGGACTGCCGGGCTGACTGACTGCCTCTCTCTGAGTGAATGCCTGGCTGCTGCACATAAATTGATTATGCACGAAATTCTATTAAATAATTTTACACTTTGTTGCACATCAAATGCCATAAGAGCTCAGGGCTCGGGCGAGTATGGCACATGCGGCATGAGGGTATGCAAATGGGCCGATGGGAAGGTTGCCCGCCGACAGTCTGCCTCTCTGAATGAATGAACAATGGTTGGGTTTGGCATGGGTTCCACCAGCTACTGGGGTAACCAGCTCTCGGCTGTCGGCTGTCGGCTCTCGGGTCGCGATTCTCGCCTCTCAGCCGTCGGACAAAGTGCAAAACTAATTATCTCAATTGTGTAGCACCCAGGAAATGAAGAAAGACAGCAACGGAAGCCACCAAGGTGGCCTGGCCTGGGCGTACGATTATGTCATGGACATGGACATGGACATGAACATGGGGCAGGGACTCTCCTGAGTTAGCCCGATTATGGCTGCACTTTATTGCATAGCCGAGCGAATAACCCAATTAGGTTTGATTAATCTCAATTGAAATGCATTTCGCCAGACAGCACTCAAAAAATGTGCCATGGTCCATGGAGGGGCAATTGCTTGACGACAAGTTCAGGGTTGAGTGTTTGCCTAGATATTGTAGGCAAACAATTGAAGAGGAAATAGATAATTATACAGTACATGCTCTTCTTTAAATTTAAATCAGAGCTCTGAGAATCACATAGAGACGCTAAGATAAAAATCAAAATATAATATAATTGCAGCCCCGATTATTATTTAAAATATAGCCATGAACAAATTTCAATTAATTCATTCAAAATCATTAACTAGTTTATTAAGCTCAGTTGTAAATATTCCTCTAGACTTGCTTATTGACATTTATTCCCTTTCTTCTCATATTTCGCTGATAGCCATTTGACGCAATCATCTGGTTGGCTGCCCGCTTGCGAGGATTGGAGTAAGCATGAGGAGCTCTCATACGGCTGGGAGCGTGCCATAGATTCCAAGGGTCGTTCCTATTATATCAAGTAAGTGGATCTCATCCAAGTAGTTTTAAACCAACATTAAAATTTCCTTCACCCGCAAAGCCATTTGAATAAGACGACCACGTATGAGGCGCCAGAATGTATACGCTGGGACGAACATCCGCCGGAGCCGCGGCTCGTGCAGCTGCAGCGCAGCGCCAGTCTCGGCTTCGGCTTCGTGGCGGGCAGCGAGCGGCCGGTTATTGTGCGATTCGTTACCGAAGGAGGGCCCAGCATAGGAAAGCTGCAGCCAGGTGATCAGATATTAGCTGTTAATGGGGAGGATGTGAAGGATGCGCCTCGGGATCATGTTATACAATTGGTGCGGGCCTGCGAGACGCAAGTCTCGCTGCTCGTCTGCCAGCCCATGGCTCACTGCGTGCTGCCCGGACGGAAATCGACCCTTCTCTCAGCCGGCAAACGGGCCAAACTGCGGACGCGTCCAAGTCGAGTTCGATTCGCGGAGAGCGTGTGCGTTAATGGAGCGCCCCTGTTTCCGGTAAGTCAAAATCATGAAGGATGTGTCCATTGTAGACTGTTATGACGTTGCTTGCGGTCACTTTATTGCAGCCCTCGGCCTTCTCTCTGGGCGACATCTGTGTGCCGCCCATGGCAAATGTGCTGAAGGTGTTCCTGGAGAACGGGCAGACCAAGTCGTTCAAGTACGATGCCACTACAACAGTGCAGGACGTGGTTAGCTCGCTGCTGGACAAGCTCTGCCTGTGCTGCGGTGAGCTCTTCAGCCTGGTGCTAGAGCATGTCAAGAGTCTGAAACGCAACAAGCTCACGCTGCTCGACCCGCAGGAGTCATTGGCACGGGTAAGTGAATGGACGGACTATTATAGATCCACTTGTTAAGTATATATATATAGTCATGATTCGCTTTACCAATACGTCCGCTCTATTCTATTCTCCATTTGAGCCCGTCGATCTCAAGAGAGATTACACAATGAACCATGGAAACTTGTATTCCTCCGATACCAACCATTTATTTATTATTAAATTATAGTTCTTATGTTATTTTATTTTCCATTAAATTATAAAGCTAAATAATTGTTGTACATACACATACATATTAGGAATTAACCAATAGGTCAGCGTATCTTCCGTAGTGTCTATGCGACCAAAGCCGTTTTACTTGTTTCTAATGCATTTGTATCGCCTTTGCAGATTGCTGCCCGACCTGGCGCTCACAAGCTGCGGTGCCTATTCCGCATCACCTTCGTGCCCATTTCGGCGGCAGAGCTAGCCCAGAGAGATCTGAACGCACTGGACTATCTGTACATGCAGTGCTGCAACGATGTCAACCAGGAGCGCTTCGCACCCGAGCTGCAGCCGGAGCTGGCTTTACGTCTGGCCGCTCTGCACATGCATCAACATGCGCTGGCCAACAACTTTGCGCCTGCCAAGCTCACCGTCAAGCTGGTCGAGTGAGTGTCCAGACAACAATCTACATTTACCGCTCCTTGACACTTTTATTTATCTACCTATCTACCTATCTCTCTCTCTTTCTCTTTTAATAGACGTGAATTTGGTTTGGAACGCTTTGTGCCTGTTAGTCTATTTGAGGGCATGAAACGCAAGGAGCTCCGTCGACTCATCTCACACTTCTTGAAGGTCAATGCAGAGATGACGGGGTCCAGCAAAGTCTTAACTCAGCTGCAGGTAAGCTGAGATTAAAAGGAGAAGGCAGCGTGTTATTCGATGTGAATTGAGCATGGAATATTATCGTGTTTGCAGGCGAAGCTCCATTATCTAGATATAATCGCTAGTTTACCAAGCTACGGCGCCAAATGCTTCAGCACAAACCAAAGAGAGGGCATGGAGCGCGTTCTGCTCGTGAGTCCGCGCTTCGGTCTAAGCCAAATATCCAGCGCACGTAATTCTGTGGTAAGCAGAGACTATATATTTTAAATGGATAATTTTTACATGACATTCGCATTAACAACCAACAACAGCCACAGCCCATTTCGGCCATAGAGGACTTTACGCATGTTGTGGTGCATCGCGAGGACGACATCACTTGCAGCGTGTCGATCTATATGCTAGGCGATCGGGCTGTCAAGTTTATAATGGAGGATCGTGATGCCTGCGAATTCAGCCTGGTGCTAGGCGGCTACTACCGCCTGCTGACAGGTAATACAGTACAGTCCCTGAGGTTCGTGTTGGCTTAACACAATGGTCCACTTTTTTAGGAAATGTTCTGAACGTACTGCGGGAACGCGAACCGAACGAGGAGGACAACGCGCCCGCCTTCTTGTCGCAGCACACGGTGCTGCCGGCTAGCTGGAGCTACCTGTTGCCCTTCCACAATCGGGCGCACAGTGTGAACTTTTTGATGACGCCACCATATCACCCAATGCCACAGCAAGCGGTGCTCTCGCAGCCGCAGCCCGTGCAGCAACAGCAGCAGCAGCTAAACTATGCGACCGATCTGGACTTGCATAGCGTGATGGCCACCGAGCTGTTGGAGGAGGCGGCCAAGGACTCTGGCTTGAGCGACAGCAGCGGCAGCAACTACTGCACCGAAAGCCGGACTCAGCTGGCGGTAGAGGCGAAGAACGAGCAGGTGCTGCGCCGAGTCCAGGAGCTGCAGAAACTCGTTCAATGCTCCGAACAGTATCTCAGCGAACAGGAGCAGGAGGTGCAGCAGGTACCGATGCAGCAGCTGATGCAGCTGCAGCAGCAGCGGGAGCAGACACAGCAGCAGATAGGCCAAAGCGTGGCTATGCTGGAGTTTGACAGCGACTGCGATAGCTTGAATAGCAGCAAAGTGTCCTCTACGGAGGAGAGCAACCACGTCAGTCAGCCCTCGCTCAAGCACAGTGACTCGCTCACTCTGCTGGCCGAGACGATCAGCCATGAACTGACCGGCATAACGCAGGGTCTCAATGCCATACCGGAGCCGATCTCTGCATCCGCACCGCCCACACCTGCCACACCAAAGCGCAAGCCGAGCCTGTGCAGCACCTCCAGTCCACGGCCTCAAAGGAAGTTCAATGGCTTCAGTCAGCTGCTGAGCGATTTGCAGGCTCTGGGGACAGATTTCTCGCAGAGCGAAAGCGACTCCGAGTCGGTAGCCTCACCTGCCCAATCGCCGACGACTCGGCGGCCCCAGCAGCTGCTGCAGGCGGGCAGCAAACAGCAGCAGCAGCACCAGCAGCTGGCTCAACGCAGCAGCTTTGGTCTGCACAGTCCGGATGGAACTCACTTTGGGGCTGAGACAAAGGACTATAATCTGCGTGAATATCTGCAACAGCTCAAAGAGATCAGTAATGTGCCCGACACAGATGTCGCTGCCCGCCAGCTATCGGAGATTTATGGCTTCGAGGTGCGCGAGGATACGTTTATTGAGACGGACACAGACTTGATTGATCTACGTGCCATACCTCCACCACAGACGCCCGACGAATTGGATTCTCTGTCGCTGCTGAATGCGGCGCCACCCAAAGGATTTGAAGGCAAGGCCGAGGAGCTCGACAGCTTTCTGCAAGAGATGCTGGTAGCGCCGCCTACGCAGAAAGCAACGCCCGCCAAAGAGCTAACACCCGAGGAAATCATGTCCTTCATTATACCCCCGCCGCCAAACCTAGAGGCGCAGTCCGACCGATCCGAGGAATGCCTCTACAGCAATTCAGTGCAGGCCAAGCGAGAGTTTTTCCAGGCCGTGGCCAATGGCAACAACAGCAGCCAGCAGAATAACCACAAGGACCAGGCAGCGCATGTCATTGAGTATCCCACCGTGGAGCGGAAGAGCAAATTCAGCTGCTGTCCCACGTCCAAAAAGGAAGAGGCAGCACCACTCGAGGAAGCAGCACCACTGCAGCCGCCCCCGCGCACTCCAACCATAGAGCACACGACTCCGCCGCCGGCGCGTCCCCCCAAAAGCGCGGAGCTGCTGCAGAGATACTCTCCCAAGAAGCAGGTGCGACCCGTCGGTCATCAGCCTGTGGTAAGTGTGCCACTGCGTGAGCTGTGCCCGCCACAGCTGCCCCCACGCAGCAGCCCCACAGCCAGCTCGGAGCCAGCCACGCCGCAGACAGCAACTCCGGCAACATCGGCGGTGAGTGCGCCCAAGAAACCCCCGCTGCCACCCATTGCCAATCGCCCACGCCCCGCCAATGGCACGCCCACGCCCGCCAGCAACACGTCTCCGCCTATACCGGCCACCGCCCGCTTACCCAACGCGCATTCCAATGGTGGCCAGCCCGCGCTGCCGAAGAAGCCTCAGCAGCTGCACGGTGAAAAGCTATTCATCAAGAATGGACACCTGATCGACGGCGAGGCGCTGCTGGCCAAAACGGATGTGGCCATGGCTGGGCTGCTGATCAAACTAGACCAGGTGGCCGCCCAATGCTCGGCCGCCCAGTCGGCTGGCGGCGGCACCAGCATCGATGAGGATAAGTTCCAGCGCGCACGCAATGAGCTAACGGAGCAGACTCTGGCTTTAGTCACAGCCAGCAAATTTCTGGTAGCCTCCATGTCCGATATGACGCTGGTAAACCTTCCCGATCACCTCACCTCCTGCCTGACGGCCATCCGGCGCATCACAGAGTTGGCTCAGGACATGACCCGCCACACCTCGGCTCCGCTGCAGACGCGCAACATCGTACTCAAGGTTCACGATGTGGCGAGCAGTTTCCGTGAACTGGTTGGCGTGCAGATAGGACCCATCGGAGCGGGCCAGCTGGCCCTGCAGGCAGAGTGTCTGGCCAATGTGCTGGCCACCCTGTTGCGTAGTCTACGCGTCTTCTCGCCCTAGAAGCCAATCTGACCCCATCCTATCCAAAAGCATGAGCATGAACAGGAACAGGAACCTTGAAGCGAACGCGACCCGATCCTAGAACGTGATCCGAATCTACGCCCACGACCACGACATGGTCATATCGCCCGCCCGTATATCTACTCAAATATCAAACTAATTCTAATACTAATTAGCTAAATACCCTATATAAAATATACCCTACTTATACAATCTCTGAAACTATTTTACAGGTAAAAGGCAACGTCAGAGAGTCGTTGGTCTGAATTTAGGCTAACTAATGATAGTGCAAACTCGAACATAACCAAATCTATGAATACATACATACATACATATATCGTGTTCAGATACATATATTATACATACATACATATATACGAGTAGAACCAAAGTCAACTATATAGCAACATTATGTTTTCTTCACTCAGTCTATACTTAAAAGGTGTCATATTTTATGTCGTAATTTAGCGTCTGATAATAATGTATATAAGTTTCATAAGAGTTGAATCTCTAAGTGATTCTATGAAATTCCCAATTTTCAGTTCTGTTTTCATTTTGAAAAGGAGTAACGTCTGTCAACGTCTGAACACGATTTTCCATATAATAATAAAAAAAAAAACTTCTATGCAACCATCAATTTAACAGCATGCAACTATCTCGAATTTGAACTTCTGTGTAACCTCTTTAATATTAAATCTAATACTAAAATACAATAACAATAATTTCTAAAATATAAATAAATCGTTCAGCTTTTTACTATGTATCTAATTGTTAACGGTAAACCAATCGAAGCAACTTCATGACTTGAGTGTAGACCAATTTATATATATATACATTATATGTATTTGTAACTAAATATCTAAAAAGAACAAAAACCAAAAACAAATATTATTATTAACAAGTGTTTGAAGAATGTTTTTTTTTTTTTTAAATTACGGCATTAGTATATTTTCTTATGTACATATATGTATATATGTAATTCATATATACAATTTACATACATTTCATATGCATACTAAATACATATGTACGTATACATAAATACATATATGTATATTAAACAAAACAAAAAGAAAATTGACCAAACAAGAATCAAAATTTTAACTTGTGATATAAAAAATGAATTAGTGGAAACCCAATGATTTATAATTGTTTAAATATTGTTTTGCAATACTAGTTTGTTATTGCTCCATCATGATTTATTGTTATTGTCACTTTTGATGTAGAGACTTTTATTGAAGTACAAGAATGTGCACTAAGTTGTAGCTGTAACTAATTTGTAATCGTCTATTGTCTATTATTGCAACAATAATAATATTTCATCAATCAAAGGAGAATATAAAACACATTTCGTAGTGCTAACCAAGCTAAATGGTGTTTCCTTTCAATTTTGTTTTCAATTCTGGTAAACAGATAATAAACATAACCATTTGCATAAGTAATACGTACACATATACAAATATAATTACAAGTAAAAATACATATTAAGTATACAAATTAAAAAGCAAAATGTACAATGTAAACCATATAACTGTTTATGTATATCATTAAAAAATTAAAACATTAAAAACTAATTCAATAAATATACCAAAGACACGATTTTCAATTAACCAAATCGCAAATCTTCAAATATTGCTATAAAACAGTCTTCGAAAATGCCGCAAACTGCGCGGTCGCCAATTACACTTTTCTGTAAACTTGATACATTTAACCACTGTTATTATTGTTTTCAGATTTCAAGTGCTGCCCAGTGCGAATAGTGGCTGATGAGTAAGTATCGATAGGCAATCGATCATCCCTAAGGCTAACATACTAGACTGTTTGTCTGCAGTGCGAACTTTCGCGCGGATTTCATTACCTTCAGTACTTGAGTAAAACTCGCAGACTAGACAGCTTGACGCTCGCGGGTTTTTCTTCAGCTGCTACTGAGACTAATTTTTTGGCGCTAAGTTATTAAACCTTCTTAGAAATGAATGAAAATACAATCGACGCTGAAGATCAGCAACTAATCTATAACTTGCAAAAGCTAAACTCGGAATTGTGCTTCTTGATTGACGACCAACAACCTCTGCAGATTGCAAGTTGCAGCAAGGGCGGAGCTGTAGGCAGCGCTTTGCAAGAATTTAATCCCAGAGTGCACGAATTAGCTTTCGATTCGAGTGCTCCACTGTTTGAGTTTCATAGATTTGGTTGCATTGAATCGCGGCTCATGGGAAGGCGTCAGATCCTATCCAGCAACACTGAACACCATAAGAAGCCTAAATCGAATGCGATCCAATATGCAAGCCTACTGCAAAAAGAGAACATATCCATGGAGCTTACTATGGACCAGATCAAGTTGATTGAGCTCTTTGGCAACTGGTGAGTGCGTTAAAGTCATGTCGATAACAATTTTATATATTAAATTCAATTATACAGCCGCGAGCGGAATATTGTGTTGCGGCTGATGAACTTGTTCAAGTCGCTGCATGACCATCTCAATGCAGACTTTCCCAGTGATCAGTTGAACTCGGTACCATCCGATTATGTTTTCGAGTTGCCCAGCAAGCACACTAAGCCCAAAAGTTTGAATCTACGCCATCAAGTGCATGTGGTCTGCACTAAGTTGGACCGCTTCATCGGACGGCTGCGTCGCATACTGGAGTCCAATCGTCACTTCGATTACACCAAATACGTTGAATGCGATCAGCTAATCAATGGAACAGCGCAGAGCCTCCGAATTCTTAAGCAATTCACAAATTTGGAAATGCGTCAACGCAATTTGTATCTTATCGGTCGCTTGGCGAACGGTAAGCTTTTATTAAAACTAAATATTAGATTCTAAATTCAATTGAGCCAATTCAATTCATCCTCAGAGAATGCTGCTCAGATGGAAATAGTGATGGGGGATCTGCAGGAGCGTTTGAAGTCCGCTCACATTCACGTCTATGTCTTCAACTGGGAAATGGATCTAGAGCATCGTTATTCAGCAACAATGACAGCAAGTCTTGAGGAGATGAATAAGAATGCTTTGGCATTGGCGGCCGCAGAATCCCATGTGGATCAGTCCCGTCAATTTAATTTCGAAGAACAGCTCCTCGCCGCGCAATATCAGCTGCGCAGCGTGGTCAGCTGCGCCAAGGAGCACGAGGACTTTTTAACAGCACTGCTCAAATCACCCGAGAACTATTTCCCGCCCGAGATCATTGATTTGTGCCAACCACCCAAGATCCTGAATAATATTTACTTGCCACCTTTGCCACCTGTATTTATCGATGAGCTTGCAGACGGCATAGAGAACATGGTCTTTGGCGTCGACATTCTCGGTTTGGCACCATCATCACCGCCCAGAGTCAATCATCGCTCCCATGTACCCAAGTGTAATCGGGCTTAGAGATTCGAGCGAGACAGAAATTGCTACATTGATTAAGCAAGTCACATAGAAAGACTACAAATTTACCGAGAATTAAAAAACGGAACTAACCACATCATATATTATAATCAACACTGAATATTAAATAATTCAGGAGAAAGTATTTTTAGTTTTAATTAAAATTGAATTTTGAAATACTACTTTTAATTTTGAAGTGACTTCACAGAAGCTGTAAAATTTATGAAATAAAATGTTTAATACTAATCATTTATCTATAAAGTTTAAGGAATGTTCTTGCACTTAATGAAAATGTGTAAAATAAAATGTAAAAAAAATTGTTTAATCTGAAAACCACTTTTAAATAAATTGCGTGTTGATAATTCCATTAACTATAATACATCAACACGCAAGTATATAATCACTTAAAGGCCAGAGAATAGCTGTTCCAGTGGGTATTTGGATAGGGCTTTGTTTAAAACCGATTTGAAGATCAGACCCATAGCACCAAATATATCAGGCTGCAGTTCACCGAAGACCTCGCGCCAGTTTTCGTTGATCAAGACATGAAGGTTATCGCTGAGATCCTTCTGGCCATTGAAAAGGTTATTCAGCTTGTAGGTAGCACGAGATGGCTCCAATTTGATCTTAACCTCGATCGCCTTTGCATAGGTTTGCTGCGGACCCTTGGACACTGGTACGAACTTCGCAATGGCGCTGACCTTGACATTATCTATAAATCACATAAACACCAAATGTATTACAACTTATGAGCTCATACAAACCAAGGCTTATCTCCGCATCGCCCTTTCCAACAATGGGCAGTATCAAAACTTTGCCATCTATGCTATAAGGACCCTTGAGTGTTAATTTGGGGGAAAACATTTCGAAAGCAATCGGGCGACGTAAATCGCGCGTGAAAATGCTGCCGGGACGAATGTGATTGACAGTATGAAATGTGATGCGTTCATATTAGATGTATATATGTATATACTATTTACTAGTTACTTACGAAGTTCGCTTTACTTGCGAGCCACGGAGACCGACCAATTCCGCATTCGTGAAGGTCATATCGATACTAACTGGACTGTTGGGGTTTTTGGCAAGACTGAACTTCTTGATATGCAACGGATCCAACTTAACCAATCCCAACTCTTTGATGCCTGTGGTAGCAAAATTATTGATCACATAATTCATACCATCCAACAAGCACTTTTCATCCGCAATGTCACATTTCGTAATATTCCCAGCTGCAAGACGTCTTAGCTTTTATTTGATTCTTATCGAGTATTTCTATATTTAATACTTACGTAAATCAGAGCTCGAGCCACAGGAGTACATATTCAAGCAACTGATTATCAATAATGTAATTAAAAATATATCCATTGTGCAGTGATTTTTCTAAAATGCTGGCTGGTCTGACTTCGAAAAGTAACTGTGGGAGCTGCTTCTAGGTGTTCCCTTTTATAGGGCATATCTGTCGCGAGCAAGCTATTAAAAATACATATTTTATTATAATACTGCTGTATTTCAATTTTACCTGAGCTTTCTGCTCCCTAGTTGTTGAATTACTCGTTCGACCCGTAAAGTCATCGAGATATCGTTCGTCTGCTTAGCAACTTTTGTACACACTTCTTTCAAATATCCGACACTTCAGAATGGGAGGCATTTTTTAGTCTTTAACATTTCAACTATTTATACTCATTCACGAAAGTGAAAGTGAAGCTATAAAAATTTGGAACACATACTCGTGTATATCTCCGCCCACTTCAGAAAGTGCATTTTCCGATATGCCAGAAATCATATTAGTTGAAAAGCTAGAAAGCTGAATTTTGAAAAGTAGATCCCCATCGACCACTCAAGATCACAAGCTATGGCGGATATATCTACGCCCATTAGGGGCGTGGGAAATCTGACAAAGCTGTATCTCCTATAGTTTTCAAGCTAGAACCTTAAAATGCATATAAGCAAATAATTTGATTCTATGAAGATCAATGAAAAAATTATATGTCTATAATGGTTATGATGTTAATCAAAGTCTCAAACATACTTTGTTTCAATCTATTACACCTATTTGCAATAAAAATTTTGCTTTTTTATAGCTCAAATGCATTTTATATGCCAATTATAATTATACACTAAAAATATTTCATATAATTTTTAATTGGTATCTAGGGTCATCATTAATAAAGTATTTATGGAATAATGTGAAGTGGATTTACTATTCGGTGAACACTCTAATCTCTTGTCAACGCACTGGTTCATATGCCCGGCACCCTTGACCTTCCTAAAACGTTCTTAATTGACTGCAACTGATAAACCTATATAATTGTCGTAATCAGCTACCTGATTTCAGGATCTGATGTGTACATTGCACTACAATGCTTTGGAATAAATCAACTAATTAGTAGAGAAATCGCTGTATTATATGGTCGCGCCATTTACAAGCAGTAAATATGCGACAATATCGACCGACGACATTAAGTCTATTAAATCAATTTACGCCAAGCTGGTATACATCAACTGGTTTTTTATCCGGAAAAGCAAATATCAATATTTCATATTTTAAATAGAACTAATTAACTGGTTTTTGCATATTTGTCTCACTTGTTTCTCTCTCACTCATTTGTTTAATTCCCTACTGCCGCTGATTGGTTAGAATATCATATATCTTTCAATTTATTCAGATCTTCTGCTTCTTCCGTTACACATATTTTTATACCCTGAACCCATTGAAAATGGGAAATCAGGGTATAATGTTTTT
>NW_022046309.1:15912-42451 GCF_001654015.2 Drosophila navojoa | reverse complement strand
TATATATATATATATATATGTGTTTTTTTTTTATTAAAAATACAAATATAAATTATCCATATATATAAAAAATATAAAATTATATATATAAATAATATAATATAAAATATAAAAATTAGATATACTGAAAAGTATAATATAAAGAGTATTCAAAATATAAAAAAATAAATATTATTTATGTTAATATTAAAAAAAAAAATTAATTTATTAAAAATTATTATTATTATTATTATTATTTTTTTTTGTGTATACATATATACAAATTGCATATATCTTGCACTACTTTTGTTGTCGTAAATTATAAGATTAATAACATTATGAAATATTTAATTTAAATATTTAATACTTATTATGAAATATTAAACTCGATATAGTTTTTGCTAAAATTCATAACAACAAATATAAATATATATTTATATACATACGCATATATATAAATAAAAGGGAAAAACCTTGTCACATTCCGGTATTGTGGCATTCCGGCATTACGCATGCCACTTCAATGCTGATGATCGCAACGTTTGCGGCATTCCGATATCGATAACGATTGCGCACGATTCGCTAAGCTGTCACAATGATAGTTCAATTACGCATGCATATATACGTATATATGTACATATCTCTCTCTATCTCTCTCTCTCTCTTAATATATGTATATATATTGACGCATACGTCAGTTGAGCTGTCCGATAATCATTTCCAGACACTGTGAAATGATATGCAAGCGCCTTTGGGGCTGGGCCTGTGGCTGAAAGGGGGGCGTGCGGAGGGCTTCGGGAAAGCCTTGGCAAGATATTTACCAACGATCCAATTGCAGTGATGGCAAGCAAGACGAAACTGGGACTGGGCGAGGGCGGGTAATTAATCAAGGCGGCTGATAAGAGCGCCCCAGATAGCAGAGAAGCCATCAGAGTGGCGGGAGCAAGAGATGGGAATGGCAATGGGAGTGTGATCACTGCTCTCTCTCTCTCTCTCTGTCTCTCTTTACATAGCTGAGGTAATGTGTGTCCATATGCCACTACTAGATCGATCGCTGCCTGGCATCTGTTTAGCATTGGCATTAGTCAATCCACTCGATCGTAGGTAAATGGGAGGCGCTGAGTCAGCGAATCGAACTAGAAGTGCGGCCATGAGTAAGATGGGCGTGTTAGTCATCGTTCGCTGTAGTCGATGACGATAGATGGGGGGGGAGCTGTTGTGTGCTGAGATTAATCCAATGTCTGTCTCGATCTTGTGCGATTGCAGCTGGATGCGAACAACGATGGCTTCATCGATCTGAACGAGCTGAAGGACGCCCTCAATCAGGTGGGCTTCAAGCTGGCCGGCTACCAGGTGCGCGAGATGATCGACGAGTTCAAAGGCAAACAGCGCACGGCGCATCAGGGCAAACTGAATCTGGATGAGTTCGAGACGCTCTGCTTGGACCTCAAGTCCAAGGATGTGGCGAGCACATTCAAAACTGTGGTGTCCAAGAAGGAGAACCTGGAGACGTTAGGCGGCATGTCCAGCATATCGTCCGAGGGCACCACACACTCGGTGCGGCTCGAGGAGCAGCTGGCCTTCTCCGACTGGATCAACTCAAATCTGGGCCATGACAAGGACCTGCAGCATCTGCTGCCCATCGATCCGGAGGGCAAACGGCTCTACCAGTCGATCAGCGACGGCATCTTGCTGTGCAAGATCATCAATCACTCCTGCCCCGACACAATCGACGAGCGCGCCATCAACAAGAAGAACCTGACCGTCTACAGGGAGTTCGAGAATCTGACACTGGCGCTCGTCTCCTCGCAGGCCATCGGCTGCAACATCGTGAACATCGATGCCCACGATCTGGCCAAGGGCAAGCCGCATCTGGTGCTCGGTCTGCTCTGGCAGATCATTCGGATTGGCCTGTTCAGTCACATCACACTGGACAGCTGTCCCGGGCTGGCCGGCCTGCTGTTCGACAATGAGCGGCTGGAGGATCTGATGAAAATGTCGCCAGAGGCCATACTGTTGCGCTGGGTGAATCATCATTTGGAGCGCGCCGGCATCTCGCGCCGCTGCACCAACTTCCAGTCGGACATTGTCGATTCGGAGATCTACTCGCATCTGCTCAAGCAGATAGCCGGCAACGAGGCCGACGTCAATCTGGATGCGTTGCGCGAGTCCGATCTGCAGCAGCGCGCCGAGATCATGCTCCAGCAGGCGGCCAAGCTGAACTGCCGCAGCTTCCTGACGGCCCAGGATGTCGTCAACGGCGTCTACAAGCTGAACTTGGCCTTTGTGGCCAATCTGTTCAACAATCATCCCGGCCTGGACAAGCCCGAGCAGATCGAGGGTCTCGAGTCCATCGAGGAGACGCGCGAGGAGAAGAGTAAGTGTGATTCTCTGCCGCTGTCTGCAATTCCCGTTTTAATCTCCCTCCATCTTCGTCTTCTTCTTCGTCGTCTTTGCCTTGCAGCCTATCGCAACTGGATGAACTCGATGGGCGTGGCGCCGCACGTCAACTGGCTGTACTCGGATCTGGCCGACGGCCTGGTCATCTTCCAGCTGTTCGATGTCATCAAGCCGGGCATCGTCAACTGGAGTCGCGTCCACAAGCGCTTCACCCCGCTGCGCAAGTTCATGGAGAAGCTGGAGAACTGCAACTATGCCGTTGATCTGGGCAAACAGTTGAAGTTCTCGCTGGTCGGCATTGCTGGACAGGATCTGAACGATGGCAATGCCACGCTCACGCTGGGTATGTGGAAGGAGGAGGAGGCGAAATAGTTGTATAGAGAGAGAGAGAGAGAGAGATAGAGATATGGAGGTATAGAGAGAGAGATAGAAGGATAGAACAAGGGATATATGGAGATATGGAGATATATAGAGAGATAAATATAGATAGGTAGAGGTATGGAGTTATAGAGAGAGACAGAGATAGATATGGAGAAAGAGATATATAGGTATAGAGATAGACTTAGAGAGAGGTAGAGATATTAGAAGATGTATATGTATATGAAAGATAAAGACAGAGATAAATAACGAGATAGAGAAATGAGATATAGAGAGAGATAGAAAGAAAAATATAGAGAGAGAAATATATAGGGAAAACGAAAGGGAGCGAGAGAGAGATGGGAACAGATATTAAGATATAGGTATATAGAGTTAGAAATCTTAAGAAAAGAGTTATAGAAATATAGAGATACAGAGATATGAAGAGAAAGTGAGATAAAGATATAGAGAAATAGAGATAGAGACATATGGAGAGAGATGGAGATATATAGAGGTGGAGAAGTAGTGATTAGAGATAGGGAAATGGATATAGGTATATAGAGATATAAATATTAAGAAAAGGAAATATAGAGAGAGATAGAGATATATAGAGGTGGAGAAATAGCGATTAGAGATAGGGAAATGAAGAGAAATAGAGATATATAGAGGTAGAGATTTAGTGATTAGAGATAGGGAAATGAATATAGGTATATAGAGATATAAATATTAAGAAAAGAGTTATAGAAAAATTAAGATACAGAAATATGAAGAGAAAGCGAGATAAAGATATAGAGAAATAGAGATAGGGAAATATAGAGAGAGATATGAAGATATATAGAGGTGGAAAAATATTGATTAGAGATTGGGAAATGAAAGAGAAATGGAGATATATAGAGATAGAGATTTAGCTACACGGGCATCTCCCAGACATCTATTGAGCTAAGCTGAACTGAAATTACCGAGAGTCTAGGCGAGCTCTAATCGGGCTTTCCCCGTTTCTTTTACAGCTCTCATCTGGCAGCTGATGCGCGCCTACACTCTGTCGATTCTCTCCCGGCTGGCCAACACGGGCAATCCCATCATCGAGAAGGAGATCGTGCAGTGGGTGAACACACGGCTCTCCGACGCCGGCAAGCAGTCGCAGTTGAGGAACTTCAACGATCCAGCGATTGCCGATGGCAAGATCGTGATCGATCTGATAGATGCCATCAAGGAGGGCAGCATCAACTATGAGCTGGTGCGCACCAGCGGCACACAGGAGGTACGTGCCGGCAGTTAGCCAAGTCAATGTGTACTCGACTCCATTCAATATTCAATTTGGATTTTTTTATGTTTTCAGGACAACCTGGCCAATGCCAAGTATGCCATATCCATGGCGCGCAAGATTGGCGCCCGTGTCTATGCCCTGCCCGAGGACATAACCGAGGTCAAGCCCAAGATGGTGATGACCGTCTTTGCCTGCATGATGGCGCTCGACTATGTGCCCAACATGGATAGCGTTGATCAGAACAACCACAACAACAGCAACAACAGCAATTGAATTGCAACAACAGCAATTGAATTGCAACAACAGCACCACCACCACCACCAACAACAACAAACACAGCAACAACTCAATTACACCTACAACTAAACAACAACAACAACAAATTGTAAAAAAAAACCACAACAACAAACGGAATGTAAGCAATACGTACGGATTGTGTCTTGGCCGTAATCAAACTGAAACTAACTTGCAAAAATTAGTGGCGCAACAACAACAACAACAACAGCAACAACAATCATCATCAACGAGCTGCAAATTGTTCTTGTAACGTTCTTTTAGAATTTTTTTTTTTTTAATATTATTATTATTATTTTTATTGTATTATTTTTTTGCTATTGTAATTAAGCGTAAAAAGTTAACAAAAGAAACAAAAACACGAGAGAAAACCTAAAAAAAAAAAAAGGAAAGAAGAGAAACAACCACAACAACAACAACATCAACAACAACATACCCCATACACAACACCTTTTGTGTTGTTAATTTATATATAACAATATACATACGAAATATGTATATATAAATATGTCTACTTTTTTTTTAACAAAAATGTATTGTTTAATTATATAAACTAAAAAAAAAAAAAAAACAAAAAGAAAACGAAAACAACAAAAACGAAACCTTATTTTATAAATAAAGGTTTGGCCTCTTCTGTTTACGTCTACGATGCGAGCGTGCAAGAAACATTTGTAATAACAGTAACTAAAATATATTGTAATATATGCACATACACATACATATACATATACATATAGCTATACATGCATATATACATAGATATGTGCAAATACTAAGCATATATACGTACATAGATATTTATATTCATATGCATATATATATATATATATTTGTATGCATAATTCTATTTTTGCATCTAGAATTTGACCTGAGATGAAAACAGTTAACTTCATTCTCCCGCTGCTGCAAATGGCATATATAACATACATACATACATATTGATATATCGATACATATGTATAGACATTCATTCTTCAGTTACGTATTAGAGTGAGATGGCAGACACACTCACACACACAGACAAACACAAGCAGTGAGCGAGAGAGCAATAGCCGTCACTATCGAGCTTTTATTTGTATACTCATTCACGAGAGTGAAATGGGTATATTGATTATGTGCAATGTCCTTCCGCTTCTCTGTCTGTCTGTCCGTCCGTCTATCCGCCATTGAAGCTACACACTTGAAACTTAGTAGGCGTGGCAATGCATTTTTCGGCATCGCAGAAACCAAGATAATTGAAGAGCTAGAGAATTGAAGCTCATATATCTACGCCCATTAGGGGCGTGGCAAAAGCTTGTCCACTCTTACAGCTACATAGAGATGATGACATCCTCTATTGCCCTCTACTATGTGTATATGCATCAATTGGAGGCGTGGCAAATGGGAAAATGTTTCGAAATGAACGTGAATGAGTATTCTGCAACGATCTTACTTGATTTCCTAGTGCAATGAGGCCGGCGGACAGACAGATCAGAAATGTGGATCGAGAAAATAAAGAACGAATTAAAACAGAAATCAATAATAATGTATGTATGTATTATAAAAAAGCAACAAGTAATCGAAATAAAGCAAACAAACAACAAGAAGAAGAAGAAGAACGAAATCATATTCGTTGACATTTCATTTGATTGCACAACCAAAATTCAACAGCTAATTCAAAAGTTTTGCCCACTTTTGATTAGAGCGAGGCTAGGTGAAGCGAATCGCCGTTCTGTAAGCACTGCAATAATATATGGAATGCAATCTCGAGTCGTAAGCACTTTTCGCCAGCTGCTCCAATGGGGGGCAGGTGTCGCAACCCAGTCACATACATATATGATGTGTACATATACATATATTTATGTAGAGGTAGAGTATATATACATATATATATATATACATATATATTGTCACACAATCTGAAATCAATTATAGTTGCCAATCGCATTCGCCTGGCCCTGATAAGCGCCCTCACGTGGATCCAAGCAACGGCTTATCTAACTAATGTGATCTCAATTATTGCTTTTTTTTTTTTTGCTTTGGTTTTTTTTTTGTGTGTGCAAAGTTCATGCGTCATAAAGTCCTAATGCTGATCAGCAACGTTAAGCTAAGGCAATCAGAAAGTGAGAGAGGAGAGAGAGAGGGAGAGAGAGAATGAGAGAGAGAGAGAGTAAGACTTTCAGATTTAATGGCACTAAACTTGGACTACAACAGGAATTAAGATGATCTACTCGGAACTTTTGAAACTATATTTAGAGAGAGATCTCCTCAGTCTTCAGAGTGTTTTGGCCAATCTACATACATATCTCTGAGGGTTTCTGAACTAGAGAAGTTCGGAATGCGGATAAATATAGCCAGAAGGGAGATCTCTCAAATTATTCCTAAAGAGTGAGCTGCTCAGTGTTAAGATTGGGATATTCATAATTAAAAAAAAAAAAAAACTATCTATTTTTTTTTATAAATCTGGAGTTTCGCAAAACATTTACTTATTTATATTTTCTAGTTCTAAACTTTTTGCAATATTAAAAAAAAAAGGAAATATTAATAATAATAAAAAAATTGACAAATATTAAATTCTTCTCATTATACCCTGACATTCTATTTATTTTTTATTTTATTTTATTTAGGCTTTGATTTTTTTTTTCAAATACAAAAATTTTTATTGATACCCTTTCTTTAAAAAATATTCAATTTATTTTGCTTTTTTATTTATTTTTATATAGGATTTATTACTTTTTATTTTTTTTATTTATTTATTTATTTATTTATTTATTTATTTCATTTTGTCTTATTCTGGAATTGCACAAACTATTTGTTTTTGATTTTCAATTTTTTTTTATTTTTTTTATTTTAAATGTGTTTTTTTTTTTACTTTTAGAAAAATTTGAACATATATATATTTTTTTAATTTATTTTCTAGATTCTTGAGCTTTATAAAATTTGTTAAAAATATTTTTAAAATTTTTTTTTGAATTTACAAAAATGTAATTTAGCACATGGGCCTAGAAAAACCTCAAGTTTAATAAACTTTATGAAATTTAAAAATGATCTATATATTTTGTAGTTGTTTTATTCAAGCTCAAAAGAGGAAAAACTCGAAGTTGTCTGGAATAAACGCGATTGCCAAGTGCTTAGCTTACAATATACACATACATATATGTAGGTTTATATAGATTAGAGACAGATTAGATTATACGAAACAGAATTAGAAAAAAAAAAAACACACAATCAATAGATTTGTATAGTATTGCCATTGCCACGCCCACTAAGTAGCAGTAATTTTGGCTGGCAGACGCCGGCGCACAACTTTGGTTAGCCGACGAGCAGGAGGCGGGGACGCCGTAGTGGCCAGCGCTGGCATAACGGTACTATTCATGGCCAAAGCTGGAGCCGCTGTGGTCAGGCCATCGCCATCGCCATCTCCCTCACCCTTGTGGCTGCCCTGGGCATAGCTGTAGCTGATGGTGCGCTTGTAGATGCGCTGCTGCTGCTGCGACTGCTTGGCGTTCGGCTGAGCGCTGCTCCTGCTCCTGCTCTTGCTCAGCTTGTTCAGCTCGGCGTCGTAGCAGCGGCGTAGGTGCTGCCCGCCGCCATCCTTGCACTCGTAGCAGACGCTCTTGCCCACCAGGCGACGCTCACAGAGACTGCTGCTCTCACCGCCGCTGCTGCCGCTGCTGCTCCTGGTGGCGCCTCCTGCTGGCTGCACAATTGTCGTGTGCCGCTTGCCAGAGCGACGCGGACGCGGACGCTGTGTCGGCATCGACTGCCTTGGCTGCTCCTCGCTCTGATCCTCCTCGGGCGCTATGTCCCGATAGCGCCTGTACTGGCTGCCACTGCCGTAGGCGTACTGCGCCGGCTGCTCCTCGTGCGAGTAGCTGCACGTCTCGGAGACCTCGTTGTTGCGCGACTCGCGGCATATTTCGCACAGCTGGCCGTGGCGACGGACGCGACGGCAGCTGGACGGCTGCGTCTGCTTGGGCTTCTGCTGCTGCTGCAGATTGCTGGCCTCGGCCTGGGACTCAACGCTCTCCTCCAGCTCGGCCGCCTCCTCGTCGCTGTCCTCGGGTATGCGATCGAAATACTGCCGCACAAACTGTTCGTAATTGCGCTCGTAATCCTCGCCAGAATGGCCTTCGACGCTGTGGCTATTCGGCTCCAGTTCCACGTCCACGTCATCATCATCAGCTGCATCTGTTTCCGTTTCTAGCTCATCCGCATCCGCATCCTCGTCCAGCTTGGCCTGGGCCACAGGCAGCTGTGCCGCCAGAGCCTCAGCCCGGCCCGGCTGCAGGTCATCGGCATTGGTGAGTGCGTCCAGCCGCTGCAGCAGCTTGCCCGGCGCAAAGGCCTGCCAGTAGTTGACACTGTGATCGTAGCCACCAGCGACCGCTCCGACCAGCAACAGCGTCAGCAGCAACATTTCGATTGCGATTTGAAGCGCTGCCTCGAGCGACAGCTGCCTATATACGCCAGCGGGCGATCCAGCGATGCGTGGCCAAACCAATTGGACACCGATGATTGGGCAATGGCAAACCGCAGCGCGTCAGGAAATGCAATCGACGGCGACTGGAGGAAGTGCGAGTGAAAGGCATAGATTCGTGGCTGGCGCTTTATTGTGCCCAACCATGGCGAAAAGCAAAATAAAACGAGAGAGAACTCAGGTTGGGGTTCATTAAACTAAGGCCAATTGGTAGCTAAAAACTTGTCGCTAAATAGATTGCCAATGGATCGAGGAATGGATTAGAGCAGATGCTGGCAGATGTCAGATGTCGGCTACGCGATGCGCTGCACATCGCTGATCCGCTGGGCACCGATGCTCGGCTGCGGCGCCTTGGGCGTCGGCTGGCGCTGGTGTCGCAGTTCGCGCCGTTTTTCCCGTATGATCTGTTTCGTCTGGGAGGTGTCCAGCTCCTCCCAGCCGCCGGCATTGTCATCCACCCAGTCCTCGAGATCGGCCTGCAAAGCGAACGTTGATCAGTTGACCGCGCACAGATGCACTTGCTCTCGCCTCTACACTTACATTAACACTAATGGGCACAATGTCTTGTGCCTTCAGTCTTGAGAAATCTGTGGGCGCTGGCGTCGGCGCCGCATCGTCCAGATAGTATTTTGGCTGCGGCTTGATCACTGGCGTCAATTCCTGCACATGAACAGAAATGAGAGCGTGTGCTCGGAGCGCTTCGGGCATACACTTACGCTGAAGAAGTCCGGCTCGGGCTCCTCTTTGGGCGGTGTGGGCGGCTGGGCCATGCGCTGGCGATACTGTTCGATGTGCTCCTCGACGGTCCGCGGACTGTCGTCCCACGAGTTCCAGTCGCGCTCCTTGGCGCCGCCACTGCTCGACGACGCCGGCTTCGCTGTGGCAGGGAAATCGCCAATAGTCACGGCTTGGAGCTGGTCGGCACCACTGTGGCTAAGCTTGCGGCGTCGCGAGAAACAGCAGAGGGCGCGCCGGAAGAGCGTTACGATGCCCAGCAGGAGCACTTTGATTTGTTGCAGTACCATTTGTTCAGAGCTTAATTGATATCTTTTTATTTTGTGAAGGGGGGAATGGGGTTCAGCAAAAGTAAGTGGGGCACAAAAGAGAAACAAGCAAAACAAATATGATGTGTCGTGTGACCAGTGTGACCAGGCGGCATGCCACAACTATCAGCTGTTCGTGGACAACGATAAGCTGAATGCTATGTCACTCGCACTCGATAACATAAATGTTATGCGATGATTGTGTGCGCACAAGCTCAAATTTGGAATGAAAAACTAATAGAGCTTACCAAAAATTTAAATAAACAAATATATAAATATATGTATAGTTACAAATATTCATATATGCATATATGAAAATAATGCTTATATAACTGCTTGATTTGAATTCGAATGCATACTCGATAGCTGCTCGATAGTTTTATATTCTTGGTAGAGCTTTTCTTAAAATTTCAAATGGGAAATCAAACGGTTTTGTGTTCGCTTCTCTCTTTATTCAATTATACCTACGTGTGGTGTATGAAAACTAACATTCGTTTATTTTATAAGCATAAAATGAGAACATCCAAACAGTTTTTAGTGCACCATCCTGTTGTTGCCATTGTCGTGCTCACACACATTGTTCTGTTCGATTTTGTTGCGCCGGCGAAATTTAACGCATAAAATTTCGATGATCCATGGCACAGCGCAGAGGGCCATGAAGCCGTTCAAAATGTGAAAAACCAACAAATAGTCTTGTGTGCGATCTCGTATATAACCCACGATTGGACCAATTATGAACATTCCGTTACCCTGTGTAAACATGAACAGACCGTAGCCACTGGCAAACCTGTGAAAAACAAAAACAAAGTCTACTGTCACATAGTTTTGGCAATTTAAAATTGAGTTACCGTACCGATCTTTTGGCAAGTAATCGGCAAACACCAAGGGCAGCGGAACATGAATCCAAGTGCGCAAGAAACCAAGCACGGCTGTGATGCAAGCCATTCCTACGAAATCAGTAATGCCGTTGAAAGCTGTAGTGATAAATAAAGAGATTAATTGATTTGGTATTATTTTCTAGTCATATGTATGCCACTCACCAAATCTGGTAAAAACAGTGAAAAGTGAACCAGCCAAGTAAATGTAACGTGCAGGCACTTGAATGAAACACGCAGTAATGGCCAGAAATATGCGTGATAGCAGATCCGCAGCTGCACCAATAGCTATGATATTTGCAGTATCAGGCTGAAAATTGATAAGTACATATGTAACATAATAGCAACATATATTTGTTATGAAAATAAAATGAACTGAACTGATTTTGATGTGAGCGAACGAACTTTTAAATTTCCCATGACACTGAACTCTAACAATCTCTCTAAATGCTGGCAGCGCCAAGAAGCAACGGTTCTTTGCCCACCGAAAACTGCCAAATCGCACGACCGATTGCCTATTGATCTCTTCTTCGGCTGCAGTTTTAGCTAGGCGTGCGAATGAGACAATTAGAGACCAACTTAGCTTTCTGCCTATTAAAAACGGCCAAAAATTCTGCCGGCAGAGGTTGCTCGTCATAAAGTCTAGAATATTTATTTAGTCAGTTTACGTTTGGACGCCGCAGAGGAAGCTGCTTTTCTGAAAAATCATCTCGTTTTCTTGTTTCTTGTGAATTCAAAGTGATAAAGTGATAAATGTATAAAGACTTAAAATTTTTGCTGTGAATGTGTAAGTACATAAATACATATATATATAAATATTTTTGCATATCTTTTTATTTTATTTTTTTGCGTGTGAAAGTGCATTGCTATGAACATTTTTTGAAGCGAGTCTATTATTTTGGCGATACAAAAAGAAAATTGAAGCTTTCAAAAAAATGCATACATATATTTCTCTAGAATTTTCAATTGTTCATTTCAATGTACTTGCGCATGCTTATCTACGAAAGTGCGCGCAAACGCAAAGCAAAGTATATAACGGAGATTTTTGTGCATTTCTAGGCCTACGCAAGACGTTGCCGCGCTGATTCAAAATGGTGGATGGCAAGCAGAGACTTCTGTGGACAACCGTTTGCGTGGGTGTGTGTGTGTGCAGGTATGTACAAGGGCTGCCAATTTTGTGAGTATGTGTATATAAAGAACACAAATGAAAAGCACAAAAGGTGCGCGGAAAATTTTAAATTGTGCAAATAAAAGAGAATTGAATAAAATTCATTTATGAAATAAAATTAAATATGTATAAAAAATGAAATAAAATAAAATAAAGAAAACTTAAGCAAATAAAAGAGAATTGAATAAATACATACATATGTACATATGTATATGAAATAAAATTAGGTACATAAGCAAGTTAGTTTTTGGAGGTTGCAAGCACGCGTCGTGCGTATAACGGAATTCTTGATGTCTGAGGCAGGCGTAGAAAGAGAATAAGAAAACTTCATGTGTGTGTGTATGCAAGTAAATGGAAAGTATATGAATGCAAAGCAAAGCAAGGAATTATTATGGCGATGTATAAAGACTTCAAATTTTTGCTGTGAATGTGTCAGTACACAAATACATACATACATACATATATAAATATATTTACGCATATAGATTTTTTATCTACATATTTTTTTTTATTTTTTTGTTGTACGAAAGTGCTTTGCTATGAACATTGCTGAAAGTGTGTCTATTATTTTGGCAACAAGTAAAGAAAATCGAAGCTTTTATAAAATTCATACATACATACATATGTTTGTATATTTCTCTAATATTTTCAAATGTTAATTTCAATGTACTCGCGCATGCTTATTTACGAAAGTGTGCGCAAACGCAAAGCAAAGTATATAACAGAGAATATTTTACAGTTCTAGGCCTGCGCAAAACTTTGCCGCGCTGATTCAAAATGGCGGCTGGCATGCGAAGACTTTTGCGGACAAACGTTTGTGTGTGTGTGTGTGTGTGTGTGCAGGTACATGGGCTGCGAATTTTGTGTGCATGAGCAAATAGTTAGGCTACCCGATTTTGTGTGTATGTGTATATAAGACTTAAGCGCGCGCAGCTAAAGCGCACAAATGAAAAGCACAAAGGGTGCGCGAAAAATTCGAAATTGTGCAAATAAAAGAGAATTAAGTAAAATGCATTTATGAAATAAAATTAAATACGTATAAAAATGAAATTAAATAGAATAAAGAAAAAAGCAATTCTTGAAGTTTGAAGTTAGGTGAAATTATGATATATTATTATTATGTTTTTATTAGATAATATAAAAAATATAAATCTAAAAATTATTAAACGTGCTAGCTACGAGGGCCATCGACGAATTATGATATAAAAAGCCAGGTATATAAAGTGCGCAGAATAAAAATTATTGACAGCTCTACAATCAAATTAGTAGAGGAATTTTTTATGTTATGTGGGAAAATGAAAAAGCAGTTATTTATAAAAAGAATAAAACTGGAGGAAAGCTTTAAGAAAAGAAAGAGTATATAAAAATAAATTTAGTACAATTAAATTAGTGATAGATTTCTTTGCTGGGTAGGGGAAAAAAGCAAGTATATAAAGTGCAGAATAAACATGGCGGACAGCAAGTACATAACATAACATAAAGGAATGCTTGATGATTGGGAATATGTGAAGCTATGTAGAAAAATGACAAATCGAGCAAAATCAATATGGCGGACGGCGCTGCGAATATATAAAAGTAAATACATTCAATACAATCAAGTTAGTCGAAAAGGAGTGCTTGAAGTGTGAGGTTGTGAAGTTGAGTTGAAAAATTAAAAATCGAAATGAAGTTGAGAATCAAGAAAACGGAAAGCTCTATACATGCGAGTAAAAAAAAAGAAGTGAATTTAATAAAATCAAATTAGTAGAAAAGAAATGCAAAGTGATGTAGAATAATGAAAAGGCCGCTATATGAAGTGCGCACGCGCGACAGTAAATATTTAAAATAGCAAAGTGAATAATCTATAAAAATTAGTGTAAGAGTTTTTCGTTAGGTAAAATTATGAACACATAGGAAAATGAAAAAGCAAGAGCGGTAGTACATAAAGTGAATTTAATAAAATAAATTGAGTAATAAATGAAATTGGCAAATCGTGTATATAGAGAGCAGAATTAAGATGGCGGACAGCCCTGCGAGCATATAAAAGTAAATTCAGTTAATCCGATCAAGTTAGTCGCAAAGGAGTGTTTGAAGTGTGAGGTTGTGAATAAATATATTTTATAATTTCTCTTAAAAAAAAAGCTTAAATAAAAGTGAATCTAGTTTACAGTCAAGTGAAGTTCTGAAGTTGGTTTGAAAAATTACAAATCGAGGAAATAAAATTGAGAATCAAGAAAACGGAAAGCTCTATACAAGCGAGTATATAAAAGTGAATTTAATAAAATAAATTGAGTAATAAATGAAAAATGACAAATCGTGTATATAAGGAGCAGAATTAAGATGGCGGACAGCTCTGCATGCATATATATAAAAGTAAATTCACTTAATCCGATCAAGTTAGTCGCAAAGAAGTGATTGAAGTATGAGGTTGTGAAACAGTAAATAATTAAAATAGCTTAAATAAAAGTGAATCTAGTTTAATAAAATATGCGAACAGCTCTAATAAATAGAAAGCAAATAAAAGTGAGTGAAATAAAATAAAATTACGAAAGTGATTCCTAATATTATGTGAAGCTATGTAGAAGAATGAAAAAGTAAGTACATATACACGGTGTACTTTCTGATTTAATGTATGTATATAATTATTTTTTTATATTATTTAATTTATTTTTTTATATTATTTTATTTATTTTATTATTTTTTTATATTATTTTATTTATGATTTTATTTATACACATAAATTCAAAAAAGTTCAGACAACTTATTAGAAGAAAATTTGCGAACAGTTTTACACATTTTTTTTTTTTTTAATTTTTAATTTAAGACAGTTAAGAAAGAATTTCTGTTTCAGATTTGGCCAAATAGCATATAAAAGAGAATCAAAAACCAATATGGCGTTGCTTCAATAAGTGCATATGCTACATATATACATATGTATGTATATATGTATGACAAGTATATAAGGAGAACGCGTGAGGGGAAAGAATCAAGATGGTAGACAGTTCGGCGCATTCTTGTGTATACACATAGGGGAAGGCATAAAGAAGACGAGGTTAGCTAAACTTAAGAAGGAGAATAAGAAAATATGCACGCATACAAATGTATGTATGTACGTGTATATGAATAGCAAACGGAAAGTAAGCAAGGAGAATGCGAGAAAGCAAAGAATCAAGATGGTAGACAGTTTGGCACATTCGTGTGCATACACATACATACATACATACATGAAGGCATAAAGGAGACGGAAAAACGAAGTACATAAGCTAGTTAGTATTTGAAGGTTGCGAATGCGCGTGGACGTTCGTGTGTATAACGAAATAAGAGAATAAGAAAAGATCATGGTGCTGCTTCACATGCATATGCATGTATGTATGAGTATGTGTGTATGCATACTAAATGGAAAGTATATGAATGCAAAGCAAAGCAAAGAATTATTATGGCGGATAGTTTTACATTGGATATTCGCGCGTTTCTATTTGACGTTACGTGAAGTTATAGGGGAGAATGAAATAAAAAATGCACAAAAAGCATGCGTGACAGTTAAGATTTAATAGAGTTGAAGAGTTCGATATGCGTGCATAAATATAAAAGTGATTTTAATACAGTGAAATCAGTGAAGGAATTTCAGATGTTTTAGAGAATAAGAAAATCTTATGGCGTTGACAGACGCTTGTGTTAATATATATGTATGTATGTAGAAAGAGAGAGAGAGAGAGAGAGAGAGAGAGAGAGAGAGAGAGAGAGAGAGAGAGAGAGTGAGAGTGAGAGAGATGGAGATAGCAAAGAATCAAAATGGAGGACAGTGAATTTAATACTATCAAATTATGAATAGAGTTCTTGATGTTGAGATTAAGTGAAGTGAAGTCGTATTGGGAATACGGCGTGACTTAAAAGATGAAATGAGTAAATTCCAATTCAACTCGAACTTATATTTAATATATTATGACTATATGAATAATGACTTACCTTGCTGTAGCCCAGTTCAAACAGATAGGACGGATGAATGGTGAAGAATGCGATGTCCGAGTATAGAGCGAACGTGATGCCCAGCACGATGTTAACGTAAATGGGTTGCTTGAGCAGCGGCAGATCGAGGAAATCGGCAATGGCGCCCCAGCAGCTGCGCTTGGCCACAGCACTGCCAACGGATGCACTGGGCACCGCATTCGGGGCATTGGCAATGGGATCGCTGACAATGGAATGGCGTCGCGATGCCTGCAGGCTGTGCTGCATCTGTGGCGAGGCATCGGTGACAACTATCGGGCCAGACCAGTTGCCCAGGCTGGTGATGCTGGAGGAGCGACTGGAAATCAGCTTCAGCATATGCTCGTCCACATGGGAGACACGACGTGAGCCCAGCCGTGACACTGGCAATGAATCGGTAACCGGCGCAGCTCCACCATTTGCCTTTGGCCCGAACTCGAGCTCTGGTATCGGCGTCAATGGCGTCTCTGGCTGAATGTGCACCACGACCGTTGGCTGAGCGAGGGGCTGCAACTGCTGGGCCTCCTCCTCCTCCTCGACGGGCACGCGCCGCATATGCCACTCGACGGGATGCATGAGCAGCATGCCCAGCACGGCGTGCGCATTGATGCCCGTCAGAACCAGGAGACAGCCACGGAAGCCGTACGTCTGCATCAGCATCTGCATCAGAATGGGATAGACCATCGAGCCGAGGCCAATCAGCGACTGGGCGAAGCTCATCCACATGACGCGATTCTTCACGAAATAGTTGTTAAACGACGTATAGCTGGTGGGAATGATTAGGCCGAATCCGGTGCCCTGCAGCAAACTGAACGCAAGGATCAGCTGCAGCGTTGTATTGGCAAACACCTGCATGCCCGTGCCCACAAAGTAAAGGATGCCACCGGCCAGGCCCACGGGCCGCATGCCAAACTTTCGGAACAGCGAGCCGGAGAAGAGTCCCGCAAAGCTCAACGAGCAAAAGAACGAGCTGGTTATGATGGCAATGGCGCTCGTCTCGGCGCCGATGCTCTTCAGGAAGTCGCCGAAGATTAAGCCGAACGAGGGCAACGCTGCCAGGCCGCTGATCTGTAAGAAGCGGCGCCTTCATGGATCAGATATATATGTGGTATATAGAGGGTAGGTATACACATATACATATGTACTAAATATATGCATGTATATACTATATAGCTCTCCTCCTCTCTTCCATTTGCAGTTCACACTTACGAATGGCAGCGCCATGCCAATGCAGACGAGTATGCCCCAGCCTCCATCGGGGGCCACCCATTGATAGGATTTGGATTTGGCTGACGTTGCTGCGGCAGTCATCTTAGCTGCTCGGAAGTCGTCCGGTGAGTGAATCGCGCCGGGACTAGATTGAAGAGCTCATCATCCGTTTGACTATTAATCATCAGCCTCTGACTGCTGACAGTAGCAATTAGTTTGAATTGTGGTGCTAGTTTAAGCCATAAAGACTGAAGGCTGATTAGATTAGGGCCAGCTAAAAGTGTGCCTCTCTATGGATGCTTGGACAGCGCCTAACGCTGGAATGGCCGTGTCAGAAACTTCCGTGGCAAGAACCATTCACATAGAGTAGTCTCGTTCAGATGGGATCTACCTTTTATTTACCATCGGTCCACAGCACAGCACTCGCTATACCCCGGACTCTTTGAAATTGGGGGGGTTGCGGCATGATGGTTCTGTGAGAGTGAAGGCGTGGTAGAGCCACCCCAGCTCACCATCTTCATCAAGAATATAGGCTCTATTGACTCTACCACGCTCTCGTCTATACCTTCGTGTGATCTTTGAGATCTTGTAAACTACAATGTGTAGTACGAGTTTTTTCATTAACTCTCATTTTGTTATCGATAAAAAGATATAAGATATACCCCAAGTCGTCTAGAATTTTACTTCATTGTATAGGTTCCCATAATGAATATATAAATATGCAAGTTTTGATGCAGATCTCTATAGATCTCAGGGTATCTCCCAGTCGCGTGCTTTTCCCCCAGCAACGATCTAGTTGTTCTCTTTCTGGCAAAACAAGAATTCTTGGTATCAACAATCATCAGCTATCATTTCGTATAGTTTTCGTTATCAGTCAACTATTTACAGTGCCAGCAGCGTATGGTCTGGTTGTTTAGATAAAGAGTGCCATCTCTCTGAAATCCCCGTGAGATTTATAGCAAGTGCATACGGAGCCTGAAGCATCTTGCCTCACTAGAAATGTCGCTGGAGACTAACGGACGTATAATTTATACCAATCTAAATTTATTCTTCACGCATTAGGGGCACTTTTTCGCCCGACGTACCCTCATGTTTGGTTTCCTCGCCAAGATCTTTGCTATGTAATAATTATCATTGTCATTAGCATTATCAATTTCGTCATATTTGCCATATGGAAAGAGACAGTTATTGCTTTACAATCGAGTTGATTTTACGGAACTACCATTATCGCTTACAGTTTGTTTTTATTTCGAACGGCCTTCGACTACTCTCAGACGTTGCTCGACTGGTAGATACCGGCACCGTCATAAAAATCTGTTATAGCCGTCTGAGAGATACACGCCCCAATTGAAATTCTCTGTTGTTATTATATCACTTTATTTAAATTTGATAATATATCATCTAGTTATATATATATATATATGCTATGTATAAGGCAATATCGTCAATGCATATCCAAAAGATAACACTGTTTCTCTAAATATAATTACTAGATTTCTAAACAAGTATACGGTAATACATATCATATATGTTATATGCATACATGCATGTACATACATATATATTCATACAAAAAAAATCGGGCTTTATATACTACACTCAACATAATCCGTTTCAAGTTTTTAAGTACATACTGTGAGTTTTCAATATTTTGTGTTAATGTGGGCGTGGCATACAGCTGCCATATATATATACTATATTCTTGTAGCCCAATCTGGACAGTATGGATTTTGGTCATGGCATTTTCTATACACTTTAGCAACACTTATTGCTTTCCGTTGATCTCTTATCATTATTCTGATTATAATTTTCTTGTCATTTATGTTCCGATTTCTATATATCTTACAATAAGGCATTATTCGCATGTCCAGCTAGGCATTTGCATAGGCACACATATACATGCATATACACACCTGTAGCTATCTATGTAGGTGTACTTGTCGTGTTGCATGTTAGCTGTCTGGCATTTTATTGGCTAAATGGAGAACCTAATGCAGTTGCATATATGTATATTTGTAGTTAACATTTTGTTGCTCGCTTCTGGTGGGTTATTTTCATTCAATTGAATATATATTGTTGAACATTATCTTCATTCATCTCACTGTATCCTTTGTGTATTTCTTTTTAGCTCGGTTAGGCTAGACGTCGATAGATGATGGTTACGCCCACACTCTCTCCTCACTCTCTCTCTCTTTGTTTGTGTAACTCTTTTTCTTCTTCTTTTTTCACCCTCTCTACCTTTCTCTAGCTCTAATCCTCAATATACATTTCGTTCCCCTCTCTAGATTTTGTTCTTATCCATCTGTTTGTTTATTCTACTATATTTATATCTTTCTTTACCTATAGTATACTGTCTTTCTCTTTACATAGGGTTTTCTCTCCCTCTTTCTCTACTCTCTCTCTCTCTCTTTCTCTCTGTTCCTCTTTCTCTAATCTCTCTCTGTTCCTCTTTCTCTAATCTCTCTATCCCTCTTTCTCTAATCTCTCTCTCCCTCTTTATCTACTCTCTCTCCCTTTCTCTACTCTCTCTCTTTCTCTAATCTGTCTCCCTCTTTCTCTAATCTATCTCTCCCTCTTTCTCTAATCTGTCTCCCTCTTTCTCTAATCTCTCTCTCCCTCTTTCTCTACTCTCTCTCCCTTTCTCTACTCTCTCCCTTTCTCTAATCTGTCTCCCTCTTTCTCTAATCTCTCTCTCTCTCTCTCTCCCTCTTTCTCTAATCTCTCTGTCTCTTCCTCTTTCTCTCTATACATATATCGTTGTTGATTTCTGTCTTTCTGTATCTGTATTTATATTTCTGATTTTTTGTCACTTTCTCTCACTGTTTGCATAGATGTTCTGTTTCTTCCCATTTCTCTATCTTTTATATTGGATCTTTGTCGTTCATTCTTGTAGTATAACCCATCTCTCTCTCTCTTTCTCTCTCTATGTGTATCTCTGATATCTTCTTTTATTATATAAGATGTACATATATATCTCCTTAGATACATTTATTTTTCTCTGTCTCTGCCTAGCTGTATATATTTCTTCTAAAATACATTTCAGTTACTATCTCTGCTTTGCCCTTACATCTTTCTATCTATAGCTCCATCTCCATTCTTCAGTACCTTGTGCATATCCATTTCTCTATCTCACCAGCTAACTCTCCCAGCTGCCTTCTCTCCGCTCTCTCTCTCTCTCTCTTTCTCTCTCTGTTTAGTGTGTTACCCATTGGCATCTGCAAGTTTAGTTCATGCTTTTTCAGCACCTTCACAGGTGCCAGCATGTGTGTTTAGGTGTATATCTATATAAATCCTGTTTCAATTTAACTTTATTTTGTTAACTCAGTTCATTTAAGTTGGCTTCTGGCTCGTTTGTGTATATGTTTGTAAATGTTTCTATAAATAGGCATATGAATCAGGTGTAAATTGGTAAAACAATTCCATTTCCAGTTATTGTTTTTTTTTTAGCTCTTTTCTATAGTTAGGCTAGGTATATATTTATATGTATACATTTATGGTTTTATACAGATATATTTGTAGGGGCTGTTCCATGGTCGTATATATATATAAACAGTATATATATAAACATATATGTATATTTGTATATCAATTTTAAAGCCAGTTCTTCATTTATTGTTTGTTTGATTTGTTGTTGTTGTCGTTGTTGTTTTTTTTAATGCCTTTTGTTCATATTAATATTGTACAGCTATGTTTTTTTGTGTACTTTGTAAAATATGCTCGCTTTACGTTCTAACTTACATCTATCTTTGAACTATCACATACAAGTTCATACAATAAGTAAACAAAAAAAAAAAAAAAAAAATGTTGATAAAATAATAATAGAGACTAATAGGTATGAATGATGTCAAAGATCGTTCCACTAGCAGATCTCAAGTGGAACGAACTTTACACACATATGTGTATATATATATATATATATATATATATAGTAGACTGGCAAATGAGAGTTTAATACAATTAGAGGGGAGGAGGGCTACACAGTATAATATTTTTAGTTTTTCCCTGGGCCATTTAGCATTTTGTGTAGTTAGCTAGATCAGCCAACACTCTCTGCAAATAGCCCACAATGACAGATTTTTTTTTTTTTATTAAGTATCTATGTCTATGTTAATTAAGTATTAAGTAGTTTGCATTTGATGAGTTTTTCTTTTGTTGTTGTTGTTGTTGTTGTTGTTGTTGTTTATATTCTGCATCTCTGTTTGATTCTCTGTTGATCTTTGGCCTTCATATTACAGCTTGACATCCTGGCCGGCTGGCGCTGTCGCTGTCGCTGACGCTGACGCTGACGCTGCTTCAGCTGCGCCCTCCTGCGACACATCGGCGGTGCGACGACGCGACTGAATAAACTCCACCAAATACTCAATGCCCCAGGCAACGGCGCAGATCATAATGCAAACGCTCTGCGCATGAATGCAAATGGGATAGCTCTTGGTTAGATCACGAATGAGACCTGAAATCGAACAGTCCGTTAATTAGTTGCAATGCTATGCAATTCCATGGAGTGGAGCTCACCGATCAGGGGGCCGAAGCTGATGACAAACAACGCCTTGCCCACCAGATGCCAGCCAAAGGCCGAGGGCAGCTTCTCCAGCGAACAATACTCGGAGACGGTCAGCGTGAAGTTGCTTAGCGCCGAGCCGCGGAAGAAGCCGCAAATGGATAGCCAGACCATGAGCTGTGTCCAATCCGTTTGCTCTGCCATAACTGCAATGGAAATATAGTATATATATATATGGATTAGAGATGGATGATTCATTGAGTGTGCCCTCCACTCGGTACGTACTGGAGCGCGTGATGGCCACAAAGATGATCGAGACCAGGAAGATGGTGCGTTTCTTGATCGTGGTCCTGTCGAAGATGGGCGGCAGTACGATACGCGCTGCAATGTCCGTGATGGCTGTTATCGACAGACAGTAGGCCACATCGGACTTGGAGTAGCCCAGGTTGGCAAAGAAGAAGGGCGTCACCATTTTGAAGTTCATCTCGGCCACGTAGAAGATGGACAGGCCGAACAGCAGATTGAGAAACATCTTGTCCTTGAGCATGGCTATGTCCAGGAGATCGGCGAAACGACGCCAGAAGCCCGGCTTCTTGGCGTTCTTCTTGGCCTCCTCGTTGTCCAGTTCGGTCTGCTGCTTCTCCAGCTCGGTGGGTTTCATTTTGATGAAGCTGTCACGATGCCCGCCCAGAATGCTGCCGGTGGCGGTGCCAACGCGTCGCAGCTCCAGATCATTGCGCTCGAACTCATCGTCGCCGGTATTCAAATGGACCTGGAGTATGGAGCCGGTGAAGTCCATGTAGGACAGATTCGAGGTGACCGACGCCTTGCGGCAGCGCAACTGCGTCGTATTGATCTCCGCCTGTGAGGGATAGCCGCCGCTGCCGCTGCCCACGTCCGCGGACTGCACACCGGCCAGGGACATGATGCGCGGAAAGGTCGGCCGCTTGGTCAGGCCCAGTCGGGAGCCGTTCATCGTGTTCATGGCCATTTCGGAGTAATTCTTGCGCATCGACGGATGGCCGTGCTGATGGTGATGCTTGTTGAAGAGCAGCGTATTCAGCTCCGGCAGTGCATCCTCCTCGTTGCCATCCTCTTTGATCACATTGAAGGTGGGCGCCGGATTCGCTGCTGCCCCAGTGCCGGCCGTCAGCTGGGGCTGCGGCGTCGGCAGCGCCGAGATGCACATCAGCTCCTCGTCATCGAACTCCTCCTTCATGTGCCACTTGACGGGCTGCAGCAGCACCGAGCCGACAATTGCGTTCAGCGCCACGCCCGCCAGCAAGAGGACCGCACCACGAAAGTCATACGCCTCCAGCAGAATTCGCACCAGCTGCGGCATTATCAGCATGCCCATCGCCGTGCCGGCCATGGAGAGGCCCACCGCCTGGCCGCGCTTATGCTTGAAGTAATGATTGAGCGCCACAAACGCCGCCGACGTGGACAGCCCGACGCCGATGCCGTTGATCACACTGTACGTGCTCAGTATGTGGGCCATTGTCGTTGCCGGCGAGGTCAGGGCCAGGCCCAGGCCGCACAGCAGGGAGCCAGCGATGGCCACCTTGCGGTAGGAGAACTCCTTAAGCAGCGGCCCCACAAACAGGCCCGAGAAGTTCATGCACACGTCCATCGTGCTGATGATGACGGCCGCTCCGGTGGTGCCCACACTGAGATCGCGCAGCGTGTCCCCAAACAGCAGGCCAAACGACGGCTCAATCGAGCGGGTCGCCAGCTGTAAGTAAGAAGTAAATGGAGTTTACCAACTGTTATCGGCTCGAGCATTAACTAACTAGAGGTTACACAATCTTCCAGCTGCTGCTGGAGGAGGAGGAGGAGCGCCCCAAGTGAGGGACGTGCACTCAGCTCCCTTATATAAGAGCACTGAGGCAAAAGTTCTTTCAAGCGAAATGCCGTTATCTGAACAGCGATTGAAGGTTCCGGTCTCGAATTTGATAGCACCCCGGTGCCTATGCCCCTGCTGTACCCAAGCAGAGCGAGAGAAAGAGAGAGAGAACGGGAGAGACTTACAGGTGAGCGAGATGAATCGGAAAACGAGTTGACAAATTATGAGCAATTTTATATGGCATCATATAACAGTTATAGCCAATGTTGTACCGTAACCGTAGCTGACTTTTAATTATATTTAAGCCTAGATCTTCATGGTTGACTGATGTATATATGATTATATATACAGTTATATTGTGAATGATTGAGTTTTAATTCTGCTTTTGCTTCTGAATAATAATCTGTATATAGCTCGGTCTGCGTTGTTGACTGATTGATTGATTGAACAGTATTCGTAAAACAGTTTGTAATGATTCTTCATGGTTGACTGATTTATATATGTATATATAACATACAGTTATTTTGTGAATGATTGAGTTTTAATAATCTGTATATAGTTCGGTCTGCCTTGTTGACTGATTGATTGATTGATTGAACAGTATATGTAAAACAGTTTGTGATGATTGATTGTTGGATTAGTCTATTGTGTAACTGAGTGGTAATACAATTGATTGATTAACTAATTGAACAGTTACAACAGTTACAGTTGAACAGCTACAATTAGTTAGTCAATCAATTGTATAGCTAGTCAGTTAAGCAAAGTATAGACTAATCCATCAATCAGTCAATACAAACTGTTACACAATTGACTTATCCATAATAATACATATAATCAAATTGTTCCATCATCAATTACCATTTTTGATTTGCTGATTGATAGAGATTGATAGAGACTAAACACAATTCATACTGATTGAACGACTAAATAATTTATTGATTATACGAAATTGATTGTTTGATTGACCAGCTATCAGTTTATCAATAAAAATGTATGACTGACTGACTGAATACAATGTGTATTGCCTGATTGACGGACGAGCTGACTTACATAAAAGATAGGTTGAAGGACACACTGATTGAACAGTGTATATATAAGACGGTTTCCACTCACTGATGTACCTAACGATTGATTGATTGATTGAAGAGCATGCATATTTATGAACCGATTGACTCCCCGACTGATAATGATTATGTGATTATTATGCTTACAGGATTGCTTAGCAAAAGGCTAAATCTAATGCCTGACGCCTCTACAATAATCTATCTACAATAATTCTTGTCCAGCATTTTTATTGCTCGGGTAAGTCGTCAGCTCGTTATTATTTATTAACAAGTTATTAATTGTCAACTTTGTGACAGATGCACTTGGGTTAAGGAAGCCATGGATAAGGCCCCTACCGATTGACGCGAGTCTATAATATACGACCTTAGCCCGCTTTTTATATTGGCCAATTTGTTGGAGCCCAGCCGCGTGATTTATCGGCCAAACAATTGTTAATCAGCAGAATTATGAACTCAATGCGATAGTCAATGGCAACGTCATCGTATTTCGACTCACTATCAGCAGCAGCAGCGCAGTCGCAGCGCAGCCGTGCCGTAAGTACGATAAGGCTGGCACAGGTAAGTTGACAGAGAACCTATCTCTACCCCATAGCATAGCACACCATTACGTATGGCTAACTAATGTCAATTTTCTTCTGTAATACCAATGTGATATATATGTATCAATGCACTTGAAATTCTGTCATTTGTCAAGCCCTCAACTCAAATAACCTTCACTCGCATATCATGCAACAGGCTAATGATTCCACTGTCCAAAAAGTGCGATGAGAAAACTAAAATGAGGGCAACGATGTTTCGGGTCGCGAAACCTTCAGACCCTCCTCCATGCCCTACCCCCAGACAGTGAATTCATTTGTATTCAACTGGATATTTAGTTTGATATTCACGCGCTCCATTTTTGTACTGCCATTGAAACTCTCTCAGCTGTTTGCCGAATGAATATTTCATTTATTCGCCGTTAATTTATTCGATATGAAATTCAATTCGAGATCTGCATCTATCAGCTCAGTTAAGAATCTCATGAATTCCAAGAGCTTGAGCGGTTAAATCTCTAATGCATATTATCTATTGTAAGACTTCCATGAGAAGCCGTATACTGAAAGAGATTACATAAGTCGACGGTTGTTTCCTAAATCAGAGAGAGGAAGGAGAGCGAGCGAGAATCAATTCCTTTCCAGTTTTATCTATAGATCCACTCCTCAGGCAATTTATAGAGTGACGATATTTTCTAGTTGTTTTCCAGCTTAAAACAGGTGCTTGAAATATATCATATATACGTTTATCGACGCCTATAATGATGATGATGATGATGATGATGATGATAACGGTGATAATAATTCGTGAAGTGCTTTATTTGTGACTTTGCAACGATTATTTATTGATTATGGCTGTTATTGATTCTTACATTCGCTCTCGCGTCTATTGCTTTTCATTTCACTCCACCCACTCCTGCCTCCCGCCCCTTGCTGGCACAGAGCCCACGGTCTAGAATTCGTAAAATTCGTATTAGATGTTTATGGACGCTTCATTCAAAACGTTAATTGCTCGATAATTGAATTATCACCAATCATAATTGAAACTAGAAAGCAACACGCGCTCGCGCAATGTCAGAATAAACACACGCTCCCCAAATACCAAATACGATATGGCCAACAGGCAACAGCCAATGGCCATAGCTAGTTTGTTGCCTAGCGATCGAGCTAAAGGGGTTTCTATAATTGGGCGCACTTTGATTTTGTCAAATCGCATGTGATCGCGACATGGCAGAAATTGATTCGCACCAACTCGGTTAGCTTATCGCACCAAATATGCGAATGTGTTGTATACATAGACACACATATATATATATATATAGATTGTGCTATACATACTGGTAGTTGGGATTTGGATAATATCTCGCATTAAGATCTGTCTGTATGCTAGGAATTTTAAGCATCTTTGATTGGAAGTGTGTGCGTTTATAGACAGTTGAATGTATTAATCAGAGTTCGAATAACATAGTCCCATATAGCCTTCAGTTAAGTCTATATAGAGTAGTATACATGGAGTCTACTATATAGTATATATGGAGTCTACTATATAGTATATATGGAGTCTACTATATAGTATATATGGAGTCT
>NW_022046309.1:0-10745 GCF_001654015.2 Drosophila navojoa | reverse complement strand
AGCAGCAGCAGCAGCAGCAACACTAGCAACAACAGCAGCAGCAGTAGCAGCAACAACAGCAGCAGCAACCGTTGCAGCAGGAAACAGCAAAACACAAGTTGCAATAAAGTCACGTGATCAGCAGCAGCAGCATCGTCAGCTGCACGTTCATTGTTGTTGTTGTTGTTGCTGTTGCTGTAACTAAAACCTGATTGGCCACAGTTGTCGTCATGGCCTGCCGCGCGAGCATTGCTCAACGCTGACATTGAATGCAGCTCACAATGCAGTTCGCTTTTCCGGAGCCTTTTTCAACCGTTCGACTATTCGCCATGCACGTGCTGCCCGTTGTGGTCCACCGTCCGTCCGCACCGTTGCCCCGTCTATGGTTTATTGAACGTCTGCTTCGTGACTGTGGCATTAGCATCGATTCCATATCAAATAGCCAAAACAAATTCAGACCATTTGCAGTTGGCCATGTCTTCTAGGCAATTAGCGCAAGTCTTGCAGCGATCAACTATTTTCTTTTATTTTTTTTCGCATTTACCTGCCAATATCCCTTTGATTACTTTGCTTTATTGTTTGCTAATGTCCAAACACAATTTGTGTGGCAAATTTTGTTTGCTCAACTCATTTAAGTTAAGTTACTTAGAGCAAGTGTACCAAGTCTACGTCGGAAGAGCTGAAGAGGCTCCTGCAAAGGCAGCTAAATTTCGGCAATGCAGGGTATTTTTTAGCTGTGCAGATTTTTGTGTAGTTCGTTTATTGTTTATTATATGTTTGTTTGTTTGTTTGTTGTTTGTCTTAGTCTTTAATTACTATTGCTTTTTTATGTTTATGCTAAGAGTTTATAGCAACGCGCCGAAATTATCATATCAATTAACTTTGTCCAATATAAAAATGAAAAATTAAAAATTTTCTAGACTAATTTTGATACCTATTGCACATGAGCTTTTAGGGTAGATTGGTTAACCGAAAATGTTAGACGATAGCGTAGAAGTTGGAGGCAGGATTCTGATTCTATATAGTCTTCTCTTCGCCATGGGATCTTAGAGACTTGAACATCTATATATCTTTTATCTATATATCTTATATCTATACATTTTTTATCTATATATCTTATATCTATATATCTTATATCTTATACCTATATTTCTTATATCTATACTTCTTATATCTATATATCTTATATATATATATATATTATAATCCACTTTCTTATATACCACACGCAATATGAACTGACTATATATTATTCCTTCGCCAGCTCATTCCCTTTGTTTCAGTTTGTAGATTGCAAATTTTACTCAAGTTTCACTCTACAGTTACGGTATCTCACAGTCGTGCATTCTCTTTAGATTTCTCACTTGCTGTTGAGTTCGTTCTGAAGACTGTGTCGTATCAATCTTGAAGTCATATATAATTATAGCTTTGAGCAATTAGATAATATTTGTGTGTAAATGAGACTTCAACTCATTTACACAAAGTAATTGCGGCGAAAAGTTAGTCCAGCACTCGACTCTTAAATATATAATTATGACAGATCTGCTAACTGTGCCATGAATTCAATTCAATTACGGAAGTCTTTATAGTTCGGTGAATGTGCTTCGAAGGGAATGTGACTTCTGTATAGCTATATATAACTATTTTGTTCTGTTATGAATGTTGTTTCTTTTTCCATTGGCTCTGCACTCAATGGGAATTGATGTATTTTGCTTTTATTGGTTGAGTTTGTGAAGACATGATTGACTTGATAGAGCATACATTATTCACAATATTATTGATGGGGCGCAGTCTAGCGCTCTTCAATATGTTCATATTATATATTCAGCTCAATTTCCTAACAAATGCTTTCAAATACTTTTCGATAAAAATCGATTTGAGTTATCGAACGTTTTTTAAGTCAAAGCAATCAAATTTATGGATGGATTTTGCTCAAGTATATACATATATATTGTATATTCCATATTTTTGATTACTCTGATGAAAATATCTTGATTTAGTTCAGTATATTTCGTATTTATTTGGGAACTTATCTCAAATACTTTGTCTGTTTATCGAGCACTCGAAAAGCGGCTAAGCATTGGCAGATTATCTTATTTGCTGTGCGATTTGAGTTCAATGCACACTAAAAGTTCAGTTTCTTCTTCTTCTGCATTCACTTTGGTTGACAAATTGGAGCGCTGAATATTCATAAGATATTCCTGCGTGTATGTACAGCCGAAATTAATTAACAATGCAAATCCCATCGAATTTCGATCATAAACAAGAAAATAAATGTCATATATCTGATATACATACATATATGTAGACTATTTTTATGGATTACGCTGCCATAATTAGCATTATAATAAATGAGACATATCGTTCTTGGGCCATTGTTTGTTTTCGCTGTGACTTCATCATTGAGAGCAGCAAATCGAAACCGGCTTTTGAGGACACAAAAGGTCTATGAATAATATGCTGCTATATATGTATATATATAGACGATATACGAAACGTATTTGCCAATATTTGATTAAATTGACGCTTTGGTATACGATATTCTGTCTGGTCTTGCGCTTGGCTATACCCATGGCTCTTTTCTGAGAACTTTAGCGACAACGTGCCGAGGTGTTAATCGCCCCGCTGTCGATAAGAAAACGACAAAATACAAAACGGAATACAAAAATCTAGTGAAAACAAAACACAAAAGCAAACAAGTGAGAGAATATTTCAGTTGGGCATCAACGACTGCATAATACGCGCTCCTTGTTTCCAAAAACACTTTGAATTGCTCGAACTCAAGCAGAGCGAGCATTTACTAACCAATTTTGGACTTCTACCTTCGTAGGTCATCGGCGTGTTTACCGATATGAATAGAGTAATTCACTTAAAGTCCATTATGAATGCCACAAATAGGATGATCGTTAAATTATGATTTATATTAGCTGTCAAAATCTTAAATAGCTTTTTCCCATATATGTATGTAGGTGTATGTATATATAATTTTTAGACAATTTTTAGTGAAGATTTACAACGTTACTTCGAGAGGTGTCTACCATAACGTAGCTTTCAGGGTATTTTTAATTTATTTCGTCCTCATTATATGTGGTATAAGTGAAAGATTATTATTTTGGGTGCTGGAATTTTGACAAACGAGTGGCAGAAATATCTATATCTATATCTATATCTATATCTAGCTGTATTCACATCTTTTAGGGTAGATGTACATATATCAAAGCGAGCAACATGTCATGTCCGATAGTCGTGAGTGTATGTATCTGTATAGATATTTTTTTGGCAATAAGCTTAGACTTGAATTAAGGACTTCCAACTTATACCAGATCATAGTAAGGGTAAAGAAACTCTAATATCTATACATAGGCACGCTAGTCTCGCTATATATCAAAACATATATACTCCTATCGGTTATCATGAAGCGAGCATGAAAATAAAAACTGAAAGCAAAAGCTAAAAAGCAAAAAAAAAAAAAAACCCCAAATCAATGACGATATTTGTTATATCGCTTGGATTTTGCTAAATTGATGCAACGACATGAAAACCGGGCAGTGCTTCGTCTGCTTCTTCTTCTTCTTCGCCTTCTTCCTCCTTCTAGTTATTATAGTGGGAAGGGAGCGCTTTGGCTGATTCGCATATTATCACAAATAGTAAGAGCAGCTAGCGCATTGTCAACGGTAGAGCTTCAATTCGAGTATTGACTCTGAGAATCGACAAAGGCAAATGCAAACGGAACAGCCAAACAGCCCCGCATCGATATAATTTATGGGTAAACACTGTAACACACACCCATACACACACACATGTACATACATATGTATGTATGACAACTATCTATATAGACGAGTGGAAGAAAGTTCCGAGTTTGTGGGCGTTTTGCGTTGTGAGGTGCAAAAAAAAAGCCCGACAACAGCTAAATGTGTACAAAGTCCACGCAGAGATTGCTCAATATTAATTTGCATGCTCGCTCAGTCGGGGCGGGCAGAGCATATAGGTTTGATTCATTTGATTTGCGTTTATTATGGATCTCTTTTTGCATGAGAAACTCTTTGGTTTATCTTTTTGGAGTCAGAATAACTCTAGTTCGAGCGATTTCCATAATTCCAGATATAGTGGACTCCTGTTCCACTCTTAAGTTCTAGACAAATATAGACATATAAACTGTCTACCTTAAGAACGAGCATTATCCAGCCGTTTGCGCATTCTACTCTTTCTCCGGAATGTTCAAGTCATTGCTCTATAAGATATATCACAATGAAATATTGTGGAATTCAATATTTATGCTTTGACGTTTATTTATTTGACTCTTGGCACGGTTTATCAACGTCTGGAAATCGAATTTGTTTTGTAGTTTGCCAGAGCCAACATCGAATTGTATATCTAGAGCTGATTATAGGAAAATCGACGCGATTAGCTCGGTTCCGGCTGAATGCGGCAATTATACGATGAGCTCACACACAATTGTGGATTTAGCTATATTTATATATTGTACATATATACACATTTGTATATATATATATATGTATATATTCCTAGCTAGTACTACAATCTCTTTTGTTTAGCTTGCAGAGAAATGATGCAATGCAATTTCGTATTAATTCAAAACTTATTTCGAGTTCGAATCCCAATTTAATCGTATATAAAAAAAAATTAACAAATTGTAGGTTCGGCACGTGTTTGTAGGTTTATTGTCTCTGCTATTATCTTTCCTTTTTTTATTTTTGTATAAATTGTTTTGGACTTTAAAAATTTATTAATTAATGTGCGGCGCTGTGAGTGAGCTTTTGATTCGACTCTATAAATATATATAATATATAAAAGAGGCTTATCGACATTTTCAAGTGCGAAATTGATACATAAAATGTATATAAAATATATCCATATAAAATCTAAAAATATATTTGATTAGATATCTATTGTAAAATATATCTATCTAAAATATATACTTAGATCCAAATATTTATTTGATTAGATATAATTATACATATTTGCTCTTTCAATATACTCTATAGAGTTTAACAGGCTTTGGAAAATAATACATAAATAATAATCAAATAATAAACAGTTATATAAATATTTTTATTTTGAATTCAAAACATTGCAGTTATCGATAGATCGTACTTTAGATAGTGAGATTGCAGTATTATCTTTAGTACTACTAATAGTTGATAGCACTCTAGTATTGTTATTAGTATTTTACTAGTAGATAGTATTTCCATTAGTGAATCGTACTTTAATTAGTAGATAGTATTTTAATACTAACTACTGTAGTATATTAGTATAGCTGTAATTTAGTAGTAGATGCTACTTTTAGATACTCGTAAATACTTATTTGATAGACCTAATAATATTTTGTTACTAATCTATTTCTTCAATTTCAGCTTAGATAAGTCTGTTTTCAGTTTCTTTTTCTTATTTCGCATAAGAGAGTTCCTTGAAAAGAATTTAAATTAAAAAAAAATCTATTCTTTGTATAGGTCAGTGTATTCAAGCTTCGATACTCTCCTATTAATTTTTTTATAGTCCATGCAAACAATAATTTTTAATAAGAATTCCATTTTTTATCTTCGGAGCCAGCCATGTGCGCAGAGGGCCATAAACGCAGCTCACGTGATAGGATCCATAAGCGAAAAGCGCTCAAATTAGATTCGCACACTATTTGGCAATAACTTAATGAGATGATTAAATTTTGCTATTCTCGAATAACAGTATACGGAGAGATATAAAGAGAGAGAGAGAGAGACAGAGAGAGAGAGATACTATTTAGATTTAGCTTATCGAGCCTCTGGCTCTCTGAGCTTCATTTCACAGCTGATTCCATTATTCTATAAGCATCCATTCAAAAGAGCAAATTTGCCTCGCCAATGATTAAATGGGCGATTAAACGTATTGCGAATGATAACGTAAAGCAAACAGATTAACCAGCCACTGGGCTTGGTCATATAATCGACTGATTTTACGTTATCAAAAACTAAGCAAACATACGTGAACAGTCATTATGAGGGCGATGGCAATGATGATCTAAATGATTTGGTTTGCTTTTTGCTTTCTATACCTAGAACTTATTGAGAAACGGCGCTCGGGGTAAATTAATTTACTATATACATATATTCCCTATCCCGATAAAGAGTTCAGTCAATCTCCGTCTTATCATCTAGTAATCTCAGTCAGTACAGCAGCTATCATAGATCTCATATTATAATCGATAATTTTCAGGTTCTTTAGTAAACTCCATGCGAATCCCTTTCAAGAAAGAAATAATCGTAATAGCAGCTGCGTTTAGGGTATTACCCAGCCGCTCCCTCCCCGCTATTCCACTTTTACTTGTTTGCTTTCGTATTACGCCCATAAAACTGCATATTGTTGATACGTGTTTTTTGTGGAAATATAAACGGGGCTAGAATTTGACATCAATTAAGTTTTACGAGGGTGTTTCAATTTTTAATATGCGCATTAAAATGTCAAAGTATGCCCAAAACTCTCAAGTGTTTTCTGTGTGTGCTTAATCGGTTTGTGGGAATTGTCGTGCGACCAAAACAGAAACTTTTTATGCCAATATCTGGGCATTTTTTGAGAGTTGTTAATCTTATCAAAGTTTGATTTTTATTACAATTGTATATTTCTTTTATGGGTTACTAGGCAATTAGTGTTTCGTATTATTAGAGGTTTTGAATCTAAAACTTGCCAAGATACTTGACTTTCTGAACTTTAACTTTGTTAAAGAACTACTCTCTCTTCCAAAAATATTTTTTATAGAGTTCATTTTTCATGCTGTCCTTCTATTCGTATTGGAGTCTTACTAACAAAAAAAAAAAAAAAAAATACGCTAAAAATTGATTGAATGTTATTATTTCTATACTTCATTCTTCAGAATTAGATTATATATCTATCATTAGATTTTATAAAATCATGAAAATTACTCAATTATCTACATAAAAGTTTCTTTTTTTAGTGTGACCAAAAGGTGTTCGGATCGGTCTTATGGGCTTCGCAGAGTAGCCCCTTAACGTGTTTATTATACATATCGTTAAGAGAGTTAGTGTGCGAAACTCATGGGGCTTCATAAGCAAAGGGTTTTATCTATATAAAAATCTATATATATAAATAACAAAAATCCATTCTTTATTTAACAGGAAATCTTTCTAGGGCTTATGGGTTTTGCATCAAGGCTATTTCAACCTGTTTTTATATGTACGTTGAAATTGTCATGTTGCAAAATTCATGGGCTTAATAAACACGATGCACTGCCTATGAATCTATTCCATATCTTATATAAATGTAAGTGAAGTCATACAGGGGTATGGTTTTAATACTCATCTATATATCGAAATTCCGTTCATTATCTACCAGGATAGTGTAGTCTAGTGAAATCAAATGCAGTTTGGTTTAGTCTTCTGGGTTACAGCGTGCCGCCTGTTGACGTGTCTTTTAATGCATATCGTCAAGGGACCGCACGGTGGAACTCAGATGGCTAAGTAAGCAACGTGAATTATCTACATAAATATTCATATATATATATAAAAATCTGTTCTTTATAGAACAAGGATTTATTAAAGTGCTAGCAAATGAAATTCTTAGCTTATGGGATTCGAAGTGCGGCCCTTTCACGTGTCTTTTAACAAATATTGACAATAGGACTGAACACCGAAATTCATGAAGCTAAATAATCAACGTGAATAGACTACATACATATTCATATGTATCGAAATATTCGAATATTTTCACACAGATAGCAAAGGACATTCTTAATTAAAAAAAAAAGGGAAATCTGCATTGTCTCTAGTGTTATGGGTTAGTATTATGGATTTTGTACATCGGCATTTTGGCGAGTCTTTCAATACATATCGCCAAGCGTGCCGACTTGCAAGATTCATGATGCTAAGTGTTCAACATTTATTATCTACATACATACATGTCCAACTATATAAATCAAAAATCATTTCTTTATCTAGCAGGAAATTTTCTATAGTGAAATCAAATAAAGTTTGGATTGGTCTTATGGGTTTCGCAACTCGGCTCTTTGGCGTGTCCCATAATACATATCGTCTAAAGCGCCGAATTCCGAAATTCATGGGGTTTAGTAATCAACGTAATTATCTGCATATTCAAAATAATCGAAAATTTATACAGCGATGGCAAAAGACATTTTTAGTCCTTCGTCTTCGGAATTCTAGACTAGTTTTATGGATTAGTATTATGGGTCTTGTAACTCGGTCGCTTGGCGTGTCTTTCAATACATATCGCCAAGAGGCCGACTTGCAAAATTCATGACGCTAAGTGAGCAACGTTTACTATCTACATACATATCCATATAATCCATATAACAAAAATCAGTTCTTTATCTAGCTTTAAAATTTCTATAGTGAAATCAACTTAAGTTTGGATTAGTCTTATGGGTTTCGAAGTTTCGTCCAAAAGCCGAACAGCGAAATTCGTGGGGTTAAGTAAGTAACGTAAATTATCTACATTCATAGTTACATATTCAAAATAATGGAAAATTTATTCTAGACTAGTTTTATTGATTGGTATTAAGGATCTTGTAGCTCGGTCGCTTAGCGTGTCTTTCAATCGCTAAGGGGTCGACCTGCAAAATTCATGGTGCTAAGTTAGCAACGTTTACTGTCTAGATACATACCCATCTATATAAATCAAAAATCATTTCTTTATCTACCAGGAAAATGTCTGTAGTGAGATCAAATGCAGTTTGGTTTAGTCGTGCGGCCTGTTGACGTTTCTTTTAATGCATATCGTCAAGGGACCGCACGGTGAAACTCAGATGGCTAAGTAAACAACGTGAATTATCTACATAAATATTATTATGTATATAAATCTGTTCTTTATAGAACAGGGAATTTTTATAGTGCCATCAAAACCAATTTGTAGCTTATGTGTTTCGAAGTGCGGCCCCATCACGTGTCTTTTAACAAATATATAATATATATATTCATATATATCGAAATAATCGAACATTTTTACACCGATATCAAAGGACATTCTTAGTCTTGTGCTCAACGCCTTTTTAAAGTTTTTTCTAATATTTATCGTTAAAAAAAAAAAAAACAAGTAACCTGAATTTTCTCTAGTGTTATGGGTTAGTATTATGGATTTTGTACATCGGCATTTTGGCGTGTCTTTCAATACATATCGCCAAACGTGCCGACTTGCAAGATTCATGATGCTAAGTGTTCAACATTTATTATATACATACATATCCATCTATAGAAATAAAAAATATTTTCTTTATCTAGCAGAAAAATTTCTATAGTGAAATCGAATAAAGTTTGGATTGGTCTTATGGGTTTTGAAGTTCGGCTCTTTGACGTGTCTTTTAATACATATCGTCGACAGTGCCGAACTCCGAAATTCATGGGGTTAAGTAATCAACGTAATTATCTGCATATGTAAATATTCGAAATAACCGAGATTTTTTTCAGCGATAGCAAAGGACATTCTTAGTCTTGGGCTCAAGGCCTTAAAAAAAGTCTTCGAAATTAAAAAAAAAAAATACTAGACTAGTTTCATGGCTTAGCTTTATGGGTCCTACAGGACGGTTACTTGGCGTGTCTCTTAATATCGCCAAGTGAGCCGTCTTGTAAAACTCATAGGTCTAAGTGAGCAACGTTTACTACCTATCTACATACATATCCATATATATATATATATATATATATATATATATATATATATATAACAAAAATCGGTTCCTTATCTAGTAGAAAATTTGTGGTCCTATAGGTTTTGCACACCGGCAATTTTAGCGTGTTTTTTAATATATATCGCTAAAATCGTCGACGTGCATATTTCTAGGGCCAATTTACCATCAACGTGCATTGTGCCTTAATATATCTATAGCATCTTCGATTAAGATTCAGGAGATTTCACACTGTAGCTTTGTTACTTTTGCATGGAAATCAAGTACAAAGTTATAGAGTGAAGCTTATGACTCTTCTTGGCAGCAATCAAAGATTTTTTTGTGTAATTCGTATGATGAATCTATATTAATAAGTAATAATACCATTGTGAATCATAGTGAATATACATATGTTTCTATATAATTGGTGCCCTTTGTGCTTTGCTCAGAAGATCTCAATAACTTTTTGAGTGTTCCTTATTAAGATATTCTGGACAAGCATACAAGGCTGCCACCAGCAACAACCGATTCGAAGAGAGAGTTTTCCCGTGTGGCGGAGGTCAGTGAAGATCCTTCGTTAAGTGCGACTTATGAGATTCGTGCATGTGTTGGTGTGTTCCCAGCTCGGGCTGTTCAGAGTTGGCGAGCAATATATGACGGTATACGATGTGTCATGTATTGCTCGCAATCTCTAAACAACCCCGCAGCAATATCAGCGAGTGAAACTGAGAGTGAGAAATACCAAGTGAAGTGCACAAAGTCGGGTCAGAGTATTTACTAGTCGTGCACTACCGACCCACACAGCCAGTGTTTACTTGTTTATCAATATTGTGCTATTTGCTCAGTGTCAAGCGCAATTGTTTGCAACTCGTTGCGCAGCCTAAATGTGTCAGGTACCATCGAGAGCTCGCAATATATACGTGGTTCCATATTGATATACACACATGTAAATGCATATAGAGGCATATGCATGTCGACTTTCTTAAAGACTTTACGCTGCTTGTATTGTGTGCAACGGATCCTTTGGGGATTTCGTACTTATCCGATAATGATGCCTCAAGTTTGTCATTTTTACATAAGAACTTTTTTTATACCCTGAACCCATTGAAAATGGGAAATCAGGGTATAATGTTTTTGT